>CAUYQU010071166.1:0-182345 GCA_963574635.1 Cheracebus regulus | reverse complement strand
TACAGGTCCACACCACCACTCCCAGTTAATTTTTGTATTTTTAGGAGAGACAGGGTTTCACCATGTTGGCCAGGCTGGTCTCAAACTCCCGGCCTCAAGTGATCTGCCCAGCTCAGTCTCCCAAAGTGCTGGGATTACAGGGGTGGGCCACTGTGCCTGGCCACATCTCCTTTTCTTTTTTTTAAATGTATTATTTATTTATTTATTTTTATTTTATTTTTTTTTAATGTGGCCCCCTGCGACCCCCGGGCCCCCGGGCGGGGCGCCCTCCCCGCGGGGGTCGGGGGGGGGGCCCTCGGGCCGGGCCCGGGGGCGGGGGGGCGTTGGGGGGAGATAGCATGGGGAGAAATGCCAGATATAGGTGAAGGGGAGGAAGGCAACAAATTACACTGTCACGTGTATACCTATTCAACAATATTGTATGTTCTTCACATGTACCCCAAAACCTAAAATGCAATAAAAAAAAAATTGCTGCACCCATTTAAAAGATGGTAATGCAGAGGAGTGAGGAGCAGGGATTTGCTATTCAAAATTTCAAAGCGGAGCCAAGAGCCTTGAAGTACACACTGTGGCTTCCATTCAAAGAACACACGCTGTCTCTCATTGGCTTAACACACCATTCATATTCCTTAGGATGCTGAAAGGGCCATATTGATGCTGCCAGAACCTCAGACAGTGGTTCCAGGGAGTCTAGAGGGTTGAAACCCAGCACTTAAGGCTCCCATGCTGTTCTTCTGGCTTGGAAATTTATGTTACAGCTTTGAAATTCTGGAATTTGTTGAGCAGTGATTTGTGACTGCACGTTAAGAGGTGCTTATGCAGTAATGTTGCCTGTGTCTTTAGGACGGTGGAGGATACCGCTCTGAGCCTTCCAAATTGCTAATCTTCTGGATATTATCTGTGTCCACACAGCCATCAATGCTCAAGCAGGGACATTAGGCTGATGGAGAATATCATGAAGGGCGAGAAAGTAGGAAGGAAGATTTACCAGGAAATGTCAGGATATTTTCTTCCCCAAAGGAAACCACCGAAGTCATCAATTCCAAATGTTAACACAGTGAAGCTTTCTCTAACAAAGAGGCTGACTGACTTACGTTCAGCCTTTCAAGCCTGACTCCTTCATGCATTTCCCGCATGTTTTCACTCTGTCAAAACCCATTTGAACTTGATTTTGTTAGCTAAAAATAAATATCTTGGTCTAAAATGCAATCCCATCATCATAAGACTTTCTTTTCAGATTTGTGATTTCCCCCGCCCCCTTTTTTTTCCCAAAGGCTTTATTTGCTTTTTATTTCCATGAAGACGATTCTTACAATGCTCTTTCCTCAAGCACATTTGGCCATGCCACTTCTCTTTTGTACTGCTTCCAGACGTTTCCTTTCCTTTATAATCATGAAAAAAACGTAATAGCTAACTCTTATATAGTCTTTGCCGTATGCCAGGCGCTGTTGTAATTGATTTATAGGTATTAACTCATATTATTCTCACAACACCCTCAGGGGTAAGTACTATTATTTGTCCTTATTTTACAGAATAGGAAACTGAGGCACAGAAAGGTTGACTAGCTGACTCAGGACACACAGCAAGTAGCCAGGCCAAGATTCCAACCCAGCATTCTGGCTGCAGCTGATTATGATAATACTGACAGTAAAATAACTGGCTTTTTCCAGTGCTTAATCTATATCAGCCTCTGCAAAGTCTTATATACACATTACTTCCCTTAATCACCCCATAACCTTATGAGATATTAATGATTATGGTCACCATTTTTAGAGCTGAGGAACGTGAAGCTGTGTGACTTTGCTGGCCTGGTCATTCAGTTAGTAAGATGCAGACACTTTCAATGCCCATTATACCTGGAGTGCCCTATCTCCTATACCCTAGCTTCTTTGGCTTATTCCTGTTCATTGTCCTCTCTCTGGAGCCTTTTCATGGCACTCCCTCCCCAGACTGATTTCGGTGCCCCAGCTCTCATATCCTGCAGTTGTCAATTTTCTTACCTGTCTCACTTGTCAGATCATGCGCTCCTTATACAATGTATGCTCACAGTAAAACAAGTATTAGAAACACTGGAAGGTATAAAAATAAAGGCAAAAACTGCCTCCACATCTCCATTTAGGCCTCTCTCTCCATTATCTATGTCTAAATGTATGTCAATATCTATATTGATATAGACAGGTAACAAGTTTTATGTTACCTATATTTTATCAATATCTATATCTATCAATATCAACATAAAATGAAACTTGTTACCTATACTTTATCATATAGGTATCATGTAGGTAATTTTATCAGGTTTTAACATAAAACTTGTTACCTATATTGATATTGATAGATATAGTTATTGACAAAATATAGGTAACATAAAACTTGTTACTTATCTATACCAATCAATATCTATCAGTGTAGATATTGATAAAATATCTGTAACATCAAACTTAACATTTTAAGTGTACAATTCAGTGGCATTAAATGCATTTTTGATATTATGTAACTATCACCACTATCTGTCTCCAGAACTTTTTCATTTCCTCCCAAACAGAAGCCCTGTAACTCCCTCTCGCACTCCTCCCTGTCCTTGGTAATCTGTTTTTCTGTCTTCAAATGTCTATTCTAGGTACTTTATATAAACAGAATCATACGATATTTGCCCTTTTGTGACTGGCTTTTTTCATTTAGCGTAATGTCTTCATGGTTCATCCATGTTGTTGCATGTATCAGAATTTTTAATCTATGGCTGAATAACATCCCAATGTCTGAACATGCTACCACATTTTGTTTATCCATTCGTCCACCGACGGACATTTAGGTTGCTTCCACCTTTTGGCTATTGTGAATAATTCTGCAATGAACACTGATGTACAAGCATCTGTTTGAGTCCCTGCTTTCAGTTCTTTGAAGTTTATACCTAGGAATGGAATTGCTGGGTCACATGGTAACTTTAGGTTTAGGGTTTAGCTTTTTTTCTTTTTTTGAGATGGATTTTCGCTATTGTCACCCAGGCTGGAGTGTAATGGCACAATCTCAGCTCACTGCAACCTCTGCCTCCTGGGTTCAAGCAGTTCTTCAGCCTTAGACTCCCAAGTAGCTGCGATTACAAGTGCCTGCCACCCTGCCTGGCTAATTTTTGTATTTTTAGTAGAGACAGGGTTTCACCATGTTGGCCAGGCTGGTCTCGAACTCTTGACGTCTGGTGATCCTCCTGCCTCAGTCTGCCAAAGTGCTGGGATTACAGGTGTGAGCCACTGCCTGCTGCCAGGTTTAGCTTCCTGAGGAACCACCACTGTTTTTCGCTGCACCAGCGGTACCATTTTACATTCCCACCAGCACTGCAAAGGATTATAGTTTCTCCACAGTCTCACCAATGCTTGTCATTATCAACCTTTTTGAAGACAGCCACCCTAATGGGTGTGCAGTGGTATCCCACCTTGGCTTTGATTTGCATTCCCTAGTGACTGAAGATGTTGGGTGTCCTTTCATGTGCTTCCACTATTGCAAAAGAAGATAAGTGTCAAAAGTAGAAGTGTCTATTCAATCCCTCTGTTTCTATTTTTAAAAAATCTTAAAAATCAAAGCCTAATTTGAATACAGCAAAGCTACCCTTTTTAGTGAACAGTTCTGCGAC
Organism: Cheracebus regulus; assembly: GCA_963574635.1. Classification (NCBI taxonomy): domain Eukaryota; kingdom Metazoa; phylum Chordata; class Mammalia; order Primates; family Pitheciidae; genus Cheracebus; species Cheracebus regulus. The sequence goes on along the minus strand of CAUYQU010071166.1, from coordinate 178,720 downwards.
AAAAGCATGCTGTCTGGTAGACAATCTGGGTTAAGTTCCCGCAGTTGCTGTTCCTCATCTCTTCCAGCTTCTGATGGCTTCAGACTTTCCCCTTCATTCTTCTGATGGCTTCAGCCTTTCCCTGGTGTGTGGCCACATCAGGCCAATCTCCATGTTCGTGTTCACAGGACCTCCTTTCTTGTGTGTGTCAATGGCCCCCTCCTTTCTTTGCAAGGACACTCTCATTGGGTTTAGGACCATCCTCAATCCAGAGAATAATCTCATCTTCATCCTTGCCTTAATTACTCTTGCAAAGACCAATAGTCCCAACCAGGTCACATTCACAGACACTAGAGGGTAGGACTTAGATATGTCTTTGTGGGAAATACATTAACCCACTAAATAGCTTCACAGTCAAAATATAGAATAATTTTATCACCACTCCCCCGTTCCATATCAATCAAATTATATCAATGTAGATATTGAAAAAATATATGTAATGTAATGGGAAATGCCCTCCTTCTTTTGCCATGTGTTTTGGTTAGAGTCACATTCATGCCAACCTCTTCTACCTGTTTCTCTGCATACAGAGAAAAGGAGAGACAAAAAAAGGCATTAACTAATAGGACCACCCTCCAGGGAGCTGTTGTCATTCATTCATTCACTCACTCATTTATTCATTCACTCATTTCTCTTTCAATGAAAAAAAGTCAAAATGAAACCATATCTATCAATGTATCAATATCAATCAAATTCTATCAATGTAGATATGGATAAAATATATGCATCGTAAAACTTACCATTCTAAGTGTGCAATTCAGTGGCATTAAGTACATTTTTGATGTTATGTAACCATCACCACTTACTGTTTTATAACCTGCCTCATCTGTGTAATGATGGATTATATGCACTTTTTACATGTCAATAAATTCAGATGAGAGTGCTCCATCATCATTCAAAATAAATGTATATTTTAGATGTGAGTTTCTTAAAAGGCCAGCACCTGTTACACTAGAGTCTTACCTTCAAGGCCTAGCCTAATACCTAACATGTAGTAGGTGCCTGATAAATGTTTATTGAGTAAATAAATGAAGGAATGGCTTTCTGGTGAGATGCAATGATGCTGCCTGTGCCCATAGCAGGCCTGAGCTCTTAGAGTTTCCAAGGCTGTTGCCCTTTTCAGGTGTGATTTGCATTATCCAGTCCCTCATCTTTCCAAGATAGGTTGCTCTCCTTGCCTTCTCTGAAAACCTCCAGCAACTTTGAAGCGACTGCCTGGAGGGTCAGAGGTGTGTTTCTCCCCACTTGGGACTCTCCCGCTAAGGGTTTTCATTTCAGAGGGGGCTAAGCCAACTCTCTCCAGGTTTTATAAGCTGAGAGAACAGGGCTGTCAAATGCTTTTTATGGGAGAAGAAACAGGAAGATGGTTTGTTTTGCAGACAGCGGGTTATTGGGTAATTACATTTTTATAGAGCTGCCGTGGGACAAGTCACGGCCTTGCTGTCTCCTTTGATGCTAAAAGGCAGACGGCTCCATAAAGATCAGAACAAGGGAAGGTGAAAGGGGTCAGGGACAGAGCTGCCCCTTGGGGGTCAGCTCCTGCCTGGAAGCATTCCCCCCTGCCCCCCACCACCAGGTGCCCCTTTGGGAAATGCCCTCCTTTTGCCATGTGTTTTGGTTAGAGTCACATTCATGCCAACCTCTTCTACCTGTTTCTGTGCATACAGAGAAAAAGGAGAGACAGAAAAAAAGTATTAACTAATAGGACCACCCTCGAGGGAGCCATTGTCATTCATTCACTCTTTTACTTCCCCCTTTACTCATGCAGTCACTATCAGTTACTCACTTATTCACTCATTCATTCAGTAACTCACTCATTCACTCACTCATTCATTCACTTGCTCATTTATTCATCCCTCATTCATGCATGTATTCACGTTTGGACACTGAACTAGGAGACTGAAGTATACTGATACATTTTTCCCAAAGGTCCATTTGTTCATTAATTTAACACATCTTCACTGAGGGACTACGATGTGTCATGTATTGTGGCCATAGTGTTGAGCACGACTGAAGCAATGGAGAAGAGATGCAATAAACCATCACACCCATATAGAGTGTGCAGTCCCAGCCATGGTAAGCACTGGGCAATACATAATTTGAGTGGGGTGGTGGGTATGCAAGAACCCATAGGTAGCAGCTCAGCCAGTTGCTTAAGAGTGATCAGAGAAGGCATCCCTGGTTGAACTGAAATCTAAAAGATGGGGAAGAAGTTTCCCAGGACAAAGGATGCAAGCGATGGTGGAGGTGGTGGAGAGTATGGTAGGGAGAGAACATTCCAGGCAAAGAGAGAAAATCCTGCACAGCTTCCATGGAAGGAGAAAGTATGAAGTTTTGAAGAAAGGGGAGCAGTGGTGCCCTAGCCAGTCTGGCATTTGGAGGAAGCTCCATCCTAGATGCTTCACCCAGGGCTGTGATCAGGAAATCCCTATCAGATCTTCTCATGGCTCCATTTCAAAGATCACCTCCTTTTGCAGAAATAAAACATGTTGCTAGGCTGTTGGCTCAGCTCCAGCCCAAAACTCATGGGCACAAGTTGGGGGGAAGCCAGTGTGGTGGCCTGAAGAAGGTTTCTTTATTCTTCATCTTTCTTTCTGCCCTGGAAGTTTCTAGAAAGCTGTACACTGCTATTTCTTTTCCTGGGAGATTTAGAATGAGGCTAAGGGCTGAGAATTACTGGCCCTATCTGGAGACAAGTGTTTCAAATCAAGCTCCCCCCTTTTAAAGATGGCTGCCCTCAGGAGGCTCTGTTCCCCCACTCACACTCCCTGTGCTGATTTCCTGCTGTAGAGACAAGTACCTTAATAAATGATTATTTATTTTATTGGGCAGCCCCTTCCGTGCATGTTCAGTTTCCTGGTGTGACCTCCAGCAAGAATCCCAAGGTGTCTTTCTTAAAGGGGCCAAGGAGATGCGGCCTTTTCTAGTTTTTATTCTTTTTATTGCTGTGAGCTGTGAGTGCTACACAAGGGAGCTTTCCCCAGGGGAATTTTCTTCCCTCCCAAAGTCTTGTTCTCATTCTGTTAGATATCAGCCTTTCAAAGAGCCCCCAAGCTGCTAGTTGGAACTGAGGGGCCCCCAGCCCTGGATGCCTGTACACCCATCCTTGGGGCTGCAGATAAAGGCAGTAAAGACCCCAGAAAGGATGAGGGGTCAAACACAGCAGAGGATGGGGAAGTATTGGAGGAGTCAGCCCAAAGCATTTTGAGTGGGATTCTAAGGAATCCATATGTCCAAGGCATCTTGGTGGTAAGCAGAGCCCATGTCCCCTCACCAGGGTGGCAGCACAGTTCAAAGGAGCTCTGTGTGGGTCCCTGCTTGGATCACGCTCTGTCCTCACTGCCATGCCTTTGCTTATGCTGTGCTCATTGTCTTTAGTGACCCTCTCTCGTGCCTTTTGGGAGACCTAACATTTACAGAGGGCCAGCAAAGTGCCGGGCACTGTTCCAAGTCTTGGGTATGCAGTGATGCACAGAACAGCCCATTCCTGCCCTCATTAAGCTTGTATTTTAAGAGCAGGGCAGATGGACAAGAAATGAATACACAGATAAACGCGATGTGTGGTCTGTTGAGCGGCTGTAAGTGCTGATGAGAAAGAAATCCAGCAGGACAAGGAGGGTGATGGGGAGAATGGTCCGGGAAGGGTGGCTACAGAGGTGACAGAAGAGCCAGAGAACTTGCTCCGAAGACAGGGAACAAAGTGTCCTAAGTCCTGGAGGCAGGGCTGAGCTCTGTGTGTCCCCAGGCAGCTAAGAAGCCAGCTGGTGGAGGAGGAGTGAGCCAAAGGCTAAGAACAGAAAGTTGCTGGACAACCAGGCCATGTGAAGTTTCATGGGCCATTCACAGTGAGGAGTCTGGATTTTATTGCAAAGCAGATGGAAGCTAATGAAAAGGTTAACTGAAGAGTGACAGGATCTGATTTACATTATAAAGGAATTGCTGGTTGTAGTCACTGATACATATTCATTCATCTCATCTTCAGCATTTTAGGAGACAGTGCTTTTGTTTGTTTCCATTTTATAGATGCCGAACTTGAGGCACAGAAAGCCTAAGTAACTTGCTCAGGGTTCCACACAGCGAGTGGGGGCCGAGCCAGGATTCCGTCCGAGTCCTCTAGTGGTGGGCCACCATCATCTCCAGGAAGCTTCTTCTTTGTGTTCCAAAATTGCATGGGGAGCCCTTATGAACTTTATCTTCCTGAGCCTCAGTTTTCTGTAAAATTGATATGATAGCAACCATTCTTGCCTTACTTAATACACAGTGCTGTTGGCAAAACCAAATGAGATAAGCTGCAAAATAAATGACTATGTACCATTAATTACATTGTTATAAAAACCTACTCCTGTTTATCAAGCATCTGTGGGGAGAAAATTCCTGCTTATTGGGTCTCATTTAATCACCAAACCACTCTGTGCTGTAGGTGGTATTGTGATTCCAGAGAGCCTGGCACAGAGACAATGGTCAAGAAACTTGGAGTGAATTAATAGTGACTATCTCATTGGACTTTTTTCTTTTTGTCCCACGGAGACTTCTGGAGTTCTCTTGTTCTAGGTTCCTCATGTCTAATGAATAGAATTATAATATCTACTTTCTAAAGAGGTCGTGAGGAAGTCCTGTAGACCAAGTTCCCTCCTAGGAAGCAATTAATCATTACCTTTTTCTTTCTTTCAGATATATTCTATGCAAATAATACATGCAAAGAATTTACATAGCACTAAATATTTTTGATGCAAATGATATACAATACTGTTTTGTTCTTTTTACTTAACAATGTGCCTTGGAGATAATTTCATTATAATATATATATAGACAACATTGTTCTTTTTTAACAGCTGCATAGTATTCCATTGCATGGCTGTTTTATAATTTTGTCTTTTGCTATTAACCAGTGCTGCAATGAATATAATTGTATGTATGCCTCCTGGCACACATATGAGGATATTGGTTGGGTAAATATCCTAAAGGGAAATTGCCAGTAAAGTTATACATAAATTTAAATTTTTCACAGACATTGCCAAATTGTAAGTTACAGAGATTGTAGAAATTTATACTCTTCACCAGGAGTGAATAAGAGTGCTTCTTTGTCCAGAAACTTGATAACATAGTGTCTTATTAAACTTAAATTCATACTGTGGGATCTTGATATACATAGTGTTTTTTGGTATGATTTTTTTGGCTTAATATTAAATTGCAAAAAAAAAAATGCTCAGTTTCAAAGAATATTTTTCAACAAAATTGTAATAGTTATTAAATATTCCATTGCATAGATGTGCCATAGTTTATTTGATTAGCTTTCTGTGGTCAGATGGTATTTTTAAAACTAAAATGTTTGATAAATTTGACTGTTAAAACTAAGAATATTGTAATCAATGGTCTCATAAAAAGCTGAAAGACATCACAAACTAGAAGAAAATATTCGCAACAGCAGCTAACAAGGGAGAGTATTATGAGCCATATGTAAAGAGTTTCTAGAAACAAATAAGCAAAGATCAATAACCTAATAGAAAAATGTGCAAATGACACAAACAGACATTTCAAATGTAGAAACACACGACTACTAATAAATGTATAAGGAGATATGGAACATCATTATAATGAGGCAAAGCAAGACCAGAATCAGGTATTATTTTGCACTAATTTGTTTGGTAAAAATTAAAAAAAGATCTGACAAACAAGGGGTGTGGAGTTTCAGAGGGAATGCAAATTGGTGCATCCATTTTGGAAAAACAATTTAATGTTATATATTCAATTTGAAAATTTATAATCTTGTGATGTAATAATTTTCCTTCTGGGTATAACCTAAAAGGCCAAGAAGCATATGAAAAAATGCTCGATATTACTGATCATCAGAGAAAGCAAATTAAAATCACAATATCATCTTACAGCAGTCCAAATTGCTATTATTAAATTATTATTATTGAGACAGGGTCTCACTCTGTTACCCAGGCTGGAGTGCAGTGGTGTGATCACAGCTCAGTGCAGCCTTGATACCTTGGGCTCAAGTGATCCTCTCACTTCAGCCTCCTGAGTAGCTGGGACTGCATCTGTGAGCCATATGCCCCGATAATTTTTTAAATTTTTAGTAGGGACGAGGTCTTGCTATGTTGCCTAGGCTGGTCTCAAACTCCTGGGCTCAAGTGATCTTCCCACCTCGGCCTCGCAAAGTGCTGAGATTATAGGCTTGAGACACTGCACCTGGTACCGAATAGCTATTAACAAAAAGTCACCAAATACTAGATGCTGGGGAGGATGCATAGAAAAGGGAATGCTTTATACACCATTGATGGGAATGTAAATTAGTACAAATTCTATGGAAAACAGTATGGAGATTTCTTAAAGCACTAAAAATCAAACTATCATTTGACTGGCAACCCCACTACTGGGTATCTACCCAAAGGAAAAGAAGTCATTATATAAAAAGACATATGCCCTATGAGGTTTATTGCAGCACTATTCACAATAGTAAAGACATGGAATCAATCAAAGTGTTCATCCATGGCTGATTCGATAAAGAAAATGTGGTATATACATATATATACACTATGAAATCCTATTCAGGTATAAAAAGGGTGAAATTATGTTTTTTGCACTAACATGGATGGAGCTATAGGCCATTAAGTGAAATAACTCAGAAACAGAAAGTTAAATACTGTATGTTCTCAACTATAAATGGAAACCGAATACTGTGCACATGTGGACATAGAGCATGGGATAGCAGACTGGAGATTTGGAAGGGGGGCAGGGGGGTGGGGTATGAGAAATTACTTAAGGGGTACAGTGTACCTTATTCTGGTGATGGTTACACTGAAAGCTCAGACTTAACCCAAGGCAATATATATAGTTATAAAACTGCACTTGTACCCCTTGAATTTATACAATTTTCCCCCTAATGCCGTTTTCTAATAGCAGTTGAAAACAAACCAAATAACAGAATGTGGATGAAAAGTGTGGTATTGTCTAATAATGGAACGTAACTCAGCAGTAAAAAAAAAAAAAAGATGTTTTAAGTTCCTTGAGACATCACCAAAATGCTTTCCACAGTGGCTGAACTAATCTACATTCCCACCAGCAGTGTAAGCATTCCCTTTTCTCCACAACCTTGCCAGCATCTGTTATTTTTTTTTTGACATTTTAATAATGGCCATTCTGACTGATGTGAGATGATATCTCATTGTTTTGATTTGTATTTCTCAGCAATCCTACAATTGGGCATATACTCAAAGGAATATAAATATTTCTACCATAAAGACATGCACATGTATGTTCATCACAGCACTATTCACAATGTCAAAGACACAGAATCAATCTAAATGACTGTTGGTAGTAGACCGGATTAAAAAAATGTACATATACATTATGGAATACTATGTAGCCATAGAAAAGAATGGTATTATGTCCTTTGCAGCAACGTGGATGGAACTGGAAACCATGATCCTAAGCAAACTGACAGAGGAACAGAAACCAAATACTGCATGTTCTCACTTGTAAGTGGGAGCTAACCTTTGAGTATATATGCACACAAAGAAGGAAACAACAGACCCCAAGGCCTATGTGAGGGCGAAGGGAGAGGACCAAAAAACTACCTATCGGGCGCTATGCTTATTACCTGGATGACAAAATAATCTGTACACAAATTTACCTATATAACAAACTTGCACATGTACCCCTGAACCTAAAATTAAAAAAAAAAAAGCGAATCATAAAAATAAAAAAAAGCAGCAAAAAATAAAATGAAAACAAAGGGTGGAAAAAGTAAAAATATGGCGAACTTCGATACAGCTGACAGTGTTTACACTGCCCTGCCTCTAGCCCTCATGCATACGTCTTCAGCGCCCACCAGCTGGGGTGCACTTGGCCGTCTCCATTGCAGGGTGGAAGCCCCAGGGAATTGGCACTCCTTGGGAAGTGTTCTCAATCTTTGACTGACAGGCGTTGGTAAACCTCAGCTGTCTCACTGCCTGGGTGAGATAACTCTGCAGTATGTTTATATACACCCAGACCTTCCCCAGAGTGGTTAAGCTCTAGTTACCCTCAGTGGTGGTTGGTTTGATAAGGCACTAAAAAAAATTCATTTCAATAGTTTTTGGGGTAAGGTGGTATTTTAGTTACATGGATAAATTCTTTAGTGGTGATTTCTGAGATTTTAGTGTACCTGTCACCTTAGCAGTGTAACACCCTTCTCCAAACCTCCCACCACCAAGTCCCCAAAGTCCACTACATAATTCTTTTTTAAAATTATTATTATACTTTAAGTTCTGGGGTACATGTGCAGATCTTGCAGGATTGTTACATAGGTATACACATGCCATGATGGTTTGCTACCTCCATCCCCCTGTCACCTACATTAGGTATTTCTCCTAATGTTATTCCTCCCCTATCTCTCCACCCCCTGCTATCTTTCCCTAGTCCCCCACCTCCAACAGACCGCAGTATGTGATGTTCCCCTCCCTGTGTCCATGCATTCTCATTGTTCAACACCCACTTATGAGTGAGAACATGTGGTGTTTGGTTTTCTGTTCTTCTGTCAGTTTGCTGAGAATGACGGTTTCCAGCTTCACTCATGTCCCTGCAAAGAACATGAACACATCCTTTTTTATGGCTGCATAGAGTTACATGTGTACATGTGCCACATTTTCTTTAGCCGTCTATTCTTGATAGGCATTTGGGTTGGTTCCAAGTCTTTGCTACTGTAAACAGTGCCACAATGAACTTGCATATACATGTCTTATAATAGAATGATTTATAATTCTTTGGGAATATAACCAGTAATGGGATTGCTGGGTCAAATGGTATTTCTATTTCTAGATCCTTCAGGAATCACCACAGTCTTCCACAGTGGTTGAATTAATTTACACTCTCAACAGTGTAAAAGTGTTCCTATTTCTCCACATCTTCTCCAGCATGTGTTATCTCCAGATTTTTTTTTAAATGATTGCCATTCTAGCTGGCATGAGATGGCATCTCAATGTGGTTTTGATTTGCATTTCTCTAATGACCAGTAATGACAAGCATTTTTTTATTTAGAAGGCCTCATCTTCTCAGCCCCAAATCTCAAGGTGATAAGCAACCATTATATAATTCTTATGCCTTTGCACTTGTATAAAAAGAGATGAAACACACATGACACAAATTAATCATTTAAAAAGGAGTAATTCAGTGGCAGTGTGGTGCAACTACCCCTTCTTTCTAGTTCTAAAACATTTTCATCATCCTAAAAGGAAGCCCATATTCATGAGGCTGTTGCTCCTCCTATGCTGTGCTTTTATTGACTGTCTTTCCTTCTGTGTCTGATTTCTCTACCTCCATCCCAAACAATTTGCACTTGAATCCTTGTTCTCAGTCAGCTTTTGGGAGAACTCAAATGAAGGGGCTTGGGAATGTCATACTAGGTAAGAGGCAAAAAAATTCCAAGAAGTTACATGCAAGTTGATTATCCTGTTTTAAGTTGAAAACTAAGATAAAAATATACTTTTAGTAATACACACCAGATGCGAAAACACAGTGTGAAAATGCAAGCAACTACAATAATGGTGATATTTTTCATCAACAGAAATTAGCCTAAGGAGTTTTGATATTTAGGGTGTGAGTGAAAAGAAAAATAACTGTAAGCAAGGCATTGATGACTGTGAGATTCAGGAAGGTGGCTACATGAGGTGAGAGGAGTAGGAGGGTGGGCTTGGGAGACCACAGGTTGGATGGGAGTTGTTGACAGGGTCCTAGACTTTGTTGTTCATGGTGAGTGTCTATAAGCTAATGATATTCTTTAAAAAAATGAGTAATAAAATTATTAAATAAAAGCATAGATCGGCGATAAGAATGTGTCATACCAAATATTATAACGACCCCAACTCTGTGCAAGCAAGCAAAACTGACATCAATGGAATTCAAATTAAGAGAGGACGGTATTTAAATTTTCCAAGTTTCACGTGGTAGGCTGAAGAAAGAGTTTTAAAAAGTGCATTTTATGTCGCCTTTACTTGGGAAGTTATTTAATATACTCTTTCTTTATCTTCCCTAGAAGATCATTAAAAAGGTCATAACCTAAATGCCCATTAATAGGGGAAAGTTGTGTTAATAAGCACTGCTCTTCATGACCTATGTTGCAGTCATTCAAAAGATCAGATTAGATAGATGTGTCAATATACAAAGATATCCATGCTTCATTGTTAAGTTAAAGAAGCAAGGTGAAGATATGCTTTATATGATCCTATCTTTGAAGACAATTTTTTTGGCCATATAAAATGTGACATGTAATTTATTGTATATATATATGTGAGTAACCACTTATATATGGACATGAACATATATAATTATATATTTCTCTGCATAGAAAAAAATGGGAAACAATTTACCGAGTATTGTTAACAATGTTTTTCTATGTGATAGAATTATGAAAAGTTTCTCTTTTTTTTTTGAGACAGAGTCTCAGGCTGGAGTTCAGTGGTGGGAGCTCTGCTTATTGCAAACTCTTCTTCCTGGGTTCAAGTGATTCTCCTGCTTCGGCCTCCTAAGTAGCTGGGGCTACAGGTGCATGCCACCACACCCAGGTAATTTTTTTCTATTTTTAGTAGAGACAGGGTTTTGCCATGTTGGCCAGGCTGGTCTTGAACTCTTGACCTCAGGTGATCCACTCACCTCAGCCTCCCAAAGTGCTGAGATTACAGGTGTGAGCCACTGCACCTGGCTGAAAAGTTTCTATTTTCTCAATTATACATATCTATATGGGTTAAATATTTTTAGTTAGAAAATTCAATAAAATGAAGCATAAAAAATTATGTATTAAATATATGTAGTTCTGTAAGTTCTTTTACTTATATAGTTATTGTGTTGTTATTGTTACTTTGTATAGCTACTCTACTAGGGTTTGCAAAGTACATCTTCAACTAATCTCTCCCTCATCCATGAGTGTGGGTAAATCCACACTGTCTTTTAAATTATGTTGCTTTCATTTCACAGAGCCATATTTTATCACCCATGGCTTTTCCTCCCCATTTTGAAAGCTCTTTGGAAATCATTTTTTCCCTTCCTGCTTGCTACTTTTTCCACTCTCCTGGCCAAGTCTATGTCCTGTGGTCTGAAGTTGCTCACTCTGTTTTCTGTGAGGACCAGTTACTATGAAATATGATGTTCGTCTGTGACATAGATAAATGTTAACATCATTGCTGGCCACTCTGTAATTTGATGACAGAGTTCTGGGAGATTTTGTAAGGTGAGAAGCCTTCTGCCTCTGACATTTGAAAACCCAGAGATGTAAGCAATTTTAGAAAATTGAAAACATGGGCCGGGCGCCTTGGCTCATGCCTTTAATCCCAGTATTTTGGGAGGCAGAGGCAGGCAGATCCCCTGAGGTCAGGAGTTCGAGACCAGCCTGATCAAGATGGAGAAATCCCGTCTCTACTAAAAATACAAAAATTAGCCAGGCGTGATGGCAGGTGCCTGTAATCCCAGCTACCCTGGAGGCTGAGGCAGGAGAATTGCTTGAACCTGGGAGGCAGAGGTTGCAGTGAGCAGAAATCATGCCACTGCACTCCAGCCTGGGTGACAGAGAGACTGTCTCAAACAACAACAACAAAACAGAAAACCCCCACAAAAAACTGAAAACATGAATGACAACAACACAAGAAAACAAAACTAAGTTTATTCCTTTGGTCAAGTGGTCATTCTTCCTCATTTTGTCTGGGCCTGGAAAGATTTCTTCTTCACATGTCCCTTGGGAAACTGTTATCCCTTCTGACCTAATTTGGAGACTAGGTCTTCTCCAGTGGTTGAAATCGTGAGGAAATGAGATGCAACTGTATTTTGTTTCAGTTTTGAATGTACTCGAGTACCTTTCTTCCAGTAAGTCATGAATTTTGGGCATCTTATAGAAAGCCTAGGAGCCCTTAGTGCTGAAAAAATTGAGTTACAGACAGAATGTGCTTTTAGAACTCCTGATTAGAGAATGCTGGGAATACAAGTCTCTTGCTTTGGTTTGAAAATTATTTTTTGTCTAAACCATGCAAATGTTTCTTTTCAAAAACTTTTCTCATTCTTTATTATTATTTTTTGCCTATAAATCAGAAAAAAGGACTTTATTTTTCTGCATAAAGAATAAAAGGAATGTATATCTTTCTTTGAAAATTTCTCCTAGTCCAAAATTTCTTGATACCCTGTGAATTGTAACAGGAGGATTAATTATAAGCAGCTGTAAATTCTCAGTCTCCTTAGTGTCCATAAGTGCGCCTCATCCTGCAAGGTAATTTTTACAATGTGGACACTCATGATACCACCTATGACATAGTCTTGCCAAAAATAAATTGACCCTAAATTAATTAAGTCTCTAATTGCAACTGCAACTTACAGAAACTACAGAGGACAGAGGAACACATGAAAATAGCACCAGGAGGATGCATTAGCAAATTCCGACTATCTTTGGTGGTCAGAGTAATGATTCCTCAAAGATGTCCATGTCCTAATCCCTGTAATCTGTGAATATATTAGGTTATGTGGCAAGAGAGAATGAAGGTTGCAGATGCAATTAAGATCGCTAATCAGCTCACCCTAAGAAGGGTGAGATTTCTCTTGGATTCTCTAGATGAGCTCAGCAGAGTCACAAGGATGCTTGTAGATAAAAGAGGAAGGTAGTAGAGTCAATATCAGAGTGACGTCATGTGAGAAAGACTCAACTGCATTGCTGGCTTTGAAGGTGGAGGAAGGGGGCTGTGAATTAAGTGGCCTCTGGAAGTTGGAAAAGCAAGAAAATGGATTCTTCTCTGTAGCCTCCAGAAAAGAACACAGCCCTGCTGACATCTTGATTTTAGCCCCTTGACATCTGTGTCAAATTTCTGCTCTCCAGAGCTGTAAGATAATACATTTGCTGCTTAAGTGACTAAGCTTGTGGTCACTTGTTGCAGCAAAAATAGGAAACTAAAATATGACCTGTTTATTTCAACAAGAAAATGCACATCTAAAATGGATATTGGGGCTGATGCTGCAGGTGCCTCCATAATGGGTACTGGAGGTCAGCTGCACACAACTTTTGCACACACCAAGGCTTCTTGTGTCTCTGCCCGAGGGTCACTCTGGCTGCTGAACTGTGCTGGCTCTGCCCTCAGGGCAGGTGGGAAGTGCTGAGAATTCATGCCCCAGGAGCAACTTTACACCAAAGCACGATGGGAGTTGGTAAATAGAGGCCCTGATTCCCATGCTGGACAGTGTCTCTGAGGTCCTAAGTCTCTGAGGATTATACACCATCTGCTCCAAGTGGCTACTGTTTCTTAAGGTGTACTTTATTGGCTCATATTCCTTCTCTCTGGGTCTTTCTCTGCTTCCTTACCATGTTTCCTGGGACTGCTTCCAAAATCAACTGTTTGCACCTGAATTCTTGTCTGCAGATACGCTTTTGGCAGAGCTCAAACTAAGACAGAGGGAACCTATGGTTTTATAGAGACTAAAGAGACACATCAGTCTGTGACAATCTTTAGACCTTATTTGGATACTCATTCAAACAAACAAATAAATTGAGCAAGAGTAGTTTGGACTGCTCTTTGGACTTTGGGGTGGACTTTGGGGTCAGACCAACTGGTATTCAAGTCTGACTCTGGTTTATCTTGGATGGTCAGTTGTGTGGGGTGTTGGGACAAGCCAGGGGACTAGAAACTGGGGGATGGAGGAGAGTCTCTGGGAAGGAGACAATTCCAAACAAAGGATGCTTCATGACTAAAGATATGGAAGTGAAAACAGACAGGAAGAACAAAGCCTCAGGCTGGGAGATTGATTTTGAGACTACAAGGCTATATTACTCTGAGCGCTTCAGAGAACTAGAACCGATAGCATGCATGCATGTGTATGTGTGTGTGTGTGTATTTACACAGTTATAAATATAACAGTATAATATGGTTATTTATTTATATATATTGTATTATATGTACAAAGGAGTTTATGAGTGTGTGTGTGTGTATCCATCCAGAGAGAAAGAGAGAGAGAGAGAGACTGACTCATATTTGTTTTAAGAAATTGGCTTATGCAATTATGGAGGATGGAAAGCTGAAAATCCGCAAGGTGGTCAGGCAGGCTAGAGGCTCAGAGAAGAGTTGATGCTACAGTTTGAGACTGAATGCAGTCTAGAAGCAGATTTCCCTGTTCCTCTGGAAACCTCAGTCTTTTATTGTCTTTTAAGTCCTTCGACTGATTGGACAAGACCCACCCACATTATAGAGGGCAGTCGGCTTTACGGTAAGTCTACTGATTTAAACGTTAATCTCATCTAAGAAAATACCTTCGCCGCAACATCTGGTCTGGTATTTGACCAAATATCTGGGTACTGTAGCTTAGCCAATTTGACATATAAAATTAACAGTCCCCAGGGGCCTTTGTAGTACTCCAGAGAAGATGTGATAAGAGTTTAAACCAGGACATTGGCAGTGACATTTAAGAAGAGGAGCTAGCGGTGGCTCACATCTATAATTCCAGCACTTTGGGAGACCAAGGTGGGTGGATCGCCTGAGGTGAGGAGTCTGAGACCAGCTTGGCCAACATGGTGAAACCCTGTCTCTACTAAAAGTACAAAAATTACCTGGGCATGGTGGCTCACGCCTGTAATCCCAGCTATTTAGGAGGCTGAGGCAGGAGAATTGCTTGAACCTGTGAGGTCGAGGTTGCAGTGAGCCGAGATCACACCACTCCACTCCAGCCTGGGCAACAGAGTGAGACTCGGTCTCAAAAATAAATAAATTCTTTTTATTTATAAGCTACTCAACTCAGTCTAAGGTATTTTGTTATAGCAGCCCAAATGGACTAAAATGGAAAATCTCTCTCCGCTTCATCCCTCTCTTTCTCTATTCCTAGCAGCCAGAGTTTCTCTAATCTCCTCAAAGGCCCCATTTTCTCTCTCACATCTTAACCCTCTCCTTGGCTGGTCCCTCTGCCTTGAGCACTGTTCCCTCCCTTCCTTTGCCTGGCCGACTCCAATCATCTTTAGTCTTCAGCATAAGTCTCACCTCCTCCTGGAAGCCTTCCATGATACCTCCATGCTAGGAGGTCCTGTGCCCTCCAGATGGCCCTGAGCTCTCTCTTTCCCAGAACTCATCACTTGACATTATAATTGCCTCATCCCTGTCTGTGTCCCAGGAAGACTGGAGTCTCCTGAAGGTTGAAGCAGAGTCTGATTTGCTCTCTGTTGCGTCTGCAGTGCCTGTATTACTGTTGCAGGGCTGCAGTAGTAAAGTATCAAAAAGTGGGTAGCTGAAAACCACAGAAATTTATTCCCTTACAGTTCAGGAAGCCAAAAGTCCAAAACTCAGGTGTCAACAGCGTTAGTTTGCTTTGGGGAGCTCAGAGGGAAAATCTGTTTCATGCCTCGTCCCCAGCTTCTTGGGAAGTTCTCAGTGTTTTTTGTTTGTTGTTTGTTTGCTTTTGCTTGCAACAGCATCGTTCCAGTCTCTGCCTCTCTGTCCCATGGTCTCTGCCCTGTGTGCCTGTCTCTGTCTTCTTATAAGGACAACAGTCACTGCACTTAGAGCCCACCCTCATCCATATGACTTCATATTAACTGGATTATATCTGCAAAGACACTATTTCCAAATAATTTAACATTCATAGGTGCTGAGGGTCAGAACTTCAACGTTATCTTTTCAGGGCATACTATTTAACTCACAACACTGTCTGCCTCCTCTCTTCATTGTAAATATTTGATGAATGAATGACTGAAATAAACAAACAAACAGGTTGCCTAGGAATCCTTTTTTTTTGAGGAAATGTTGAATCTGTATTGTCACGTAAAAGAAAGAGTGTGGAACAGGAAAAACAAATGTACGAGAGAATTTAGATTAAAATATGGGCGTGTGCACACACACACACACACACACACACACACAGAGCCCCTTGCCAAGCACAGCTCTGGGCTGGGCAGGGTAGTGGTGGCCCTGGGTGGGACTCTGGGCAACCATTCTTCCCCCTCCCTTCTGCCCCATACCTGTCCACCAGGGCCACACTGCGGTGGGGCCCAGGACCATTTTATGAGTTGTGATCCACTGTGGTTAATTCTCTTAATCTAGACTTGCATGCCCATAAAGTCCAGACCTCACGTATTGGATTTCCCTGATCAAAGGGCAGCGTGTGGGGGGCGCTGCCCAGGAGGGCTCAGCGAGGCTCATAAACACGGCCTGGGACACACACACATGCACACTCTCCCAAAGATGGGCTGATCAATGGCTGGGGTGATCCCGTGTGAAATATGACTGCCACTTAAATGCAGCTTCTGGGATTTATGGCCGGGTATTAATCTACCCTGCTTAATGCGTTGACCTCTGCCCTCCAGCAATTCAAGGGACGGTGCCAGTGAGGCCAGAAGCTAATTCCATGGATTAAAGCAGAAGGAGCTCCCAGCATTTGGAAGTGTCAGGGACAGTCTAAGCACCAGCAAAATGTCCCAGCTCTCTCTATTAACGGTGGCTGGGAATAGTTGGGCTTTTCAAGCAGGTGACGCATCGAAGGATGGTAGAGGAAAGGACCTTTTGGTAAATGCAATCAGGTTTCCCTGTCTAGTCCAGACCTATATGTACTTAACTCCCCTTTCTTCCTCGCTTCCAGGACTCTGTGCATCAATTTCTCCCTAGAGTGCACTTCCCTCTGTGCATAGTCAGGTTGCGCCTTAAATGCCACCTCCTCCAGGGAGCCTTCCTAGCCCCTATGGCTTCTTAATGCTGCTCACTTTCTCCTGAATAGCCTCAGAATTGTCACTGTCATTTTTCTAGTCTTCCTCATCTACCAAATTAAATTGCTGAGGGCAGAAACTAAGTTGTCACCTAAACCTACTAGAGAGCCAAACTCATAGTAAAAACGCAACCAGTATTTATTACATGAGTGAATCAAAATAATTTAAACAGCCAAGACTGCAGTTGAGATATATCTATATCTATATCTATATCTATATCTATATCTATATCTATATCTATATCTATCTCTATATCTCTATCAATCTATCTATTATCTATCTATCATCTATCTATCTATCTATCTATCTATCTATCTATCTATCTATCTATCTGTCTTTCTATCTATCTAATCTATCTGAATGAGACAGGTTCTTGCTCTGTTGCCCAGGCTGGAGTGCAATGGCTCTGTCAAAGCTTACTGCAGACTCGACCTCACAGGGTCAAGCAATCCTCCCTCCCTCAGCCTCCCAAGTAGCGGGGAGTACAAGCATGCACCACCAAGCCTGGCTAATTTTTAAAATTTATTTGTTGGAATGGGGTCTTGCTATGTTGCCCAAGCTGGTGTTGAACTCCTGGACTCAAGAAATCCTCCTGCCTTGGCTTCCCAAAGTGCTGGGATTACAAGTATGAGCCCCTGTGCCCAGCCCAGCTGATAGCTTTTAGGGATAAAATAGTTGCATTTGGTGTGTTGAGATTTTTGACCATACATGTCCTCATTCTCTCTCTGTGCCTCAGTTTCCTCTTTAGTAAGATAGGACTAAAAGTGGTACTAATTACACACCACCATCATTTGTTCAGTCATTCAACAAATGTTTATTGTGCACTTAATATGTTCAGGTGCTGATCCCAGAATGGGGACAGAGCAATGAACAAAACAGACAAAACCCTTGTTCTGGTAGACGGTGACATTCTGGTTGAGAGGTGACAGAAAACATATGTTCTAGTGTTAAGTGCTGGGGAGCCAAAAAAAAGTTTATAACAATTTTTAAATTTTTAATTATTATGAATACATAATAGTTGTACATATTTATGGGGTACATGTAATTTTTTTTTTTTTTGACACGGAGTTTCACTCTTGTTGCCCAGGCTAGAATGTAATGGAGTGATCTCAGCTCACCACAATCTCCGCTGCCCGGGTTCAAACTATTCTCCTGTCTCAGCCTCCTGAGTAGCTGGGATTACAGGCATGTACCACCATGCCTGGCTAATTTTTTCTGTATTTTTAGTAGAGACGAGGTTTCTCCACGTTTGTCAGGCTGGTCTTAAACTCCTGACCTCGGGTGATCTGCCCACCTCAGCCTCTCAAAGTGCTGGGATTACAGGCGTGAGCCACCACGTCCAGTCCATGTAATGTTTTGATACAGGCATACAACATTTGGCAATAATTTATCAATTCTTTGTGTTAAGAACATTCTTTTAGTTATTTTATTTTATTTTTTGAGATGGAGTTTCACTCCATCACCAGGCTGGAGTGCAGTGGCGTGATCTTGGCTCACTACAGCCTCTGCCTCCCAGGTTCAAGCGATTCTCGTGCCTCAGCCTCCCAAAGTAGCTGGGATTACAGGCATGTGCCACCATACCCAGCTAATTTTCATATTTTTAGTAAAGACGGGATTTCACTATGTTGGCTATGATGGTCTCGATCTCTTGACCTCATGATCTGCCCGCCTCAGCCTCCCAAAGTGCTGGGATTACAGGTGTGAGCCACTGCGCCATGCCCATTCTTTTGGTTATTTAAAAAATATTCAATAAATTATTAACGATAGTCATCATATTACACTACTAAATACTAGATCTTGTTCTTTCTTTCTTCTTTTCTTGACGGAATCTTGTTCTGTCGCTCAGGCTGGAGTGCAGCGGTGAGATCTTGGCTCACTGCAACCTCTGCTTCCTGGATTCAAATTAATGAGTCTCCTGCCTCAGCCTCTTGATTAGCTGGGATTACAGGCACGTGCCACCATGCCCAGCTAATTTTTGTATTTTTAGTAGAGATAGGGTTTTGCTCGTTGGCCAGGCTGGTCTCGAACCCCTGACCTCAGGTGATCCACCTGCCTTGGCCTCCCAAAGTGCTGGGATTATAGGAGTGAGACACTGCTCTCGGCCTAGATCTTATTCTTTCTATCTAACTATGTTTTTTACCCATTAACCGTCCGTTTTCAATATTCCCCTCCCACCACCCTTCCCAGCCTCTGGTAATCATCATTCTCCTCTCTATTGCCATGAGTTCAATTTTTATTTTTTATTGTAAGCTCCCGCATAGGATTAAGAATATGCAATATTTCTCTTTCCGCGTCTGGCTTACTTCATAATGTCCTGACATTTAACGTAATGTCCTCCATTAAAGAGTAGGAAAGGAGGGAGAGAGACGTGTAACTATCTGGGTGTTCCAGGCAGAGAACGGCCAGCACAAAGGCCTGAGGTGGGACGCTGCCTGGTGTGTTTGAGGAAGAGCCAAGAGGCTAGTGGGATGTAGAGTGAGTGATCGGGAAAGAAGGAGGGGTGAAAGACAGAGACTATCTGAGATTAAAATCAGTTACTATATCTGAATTCCCAGCACTGGAATTAACCATGGTTCATCCATACTAAAGAGTTCTATACAACTGTTAAAAGGAATGAGGTGGATGTGTATGGGCTGATATAGGTATGTATATAGATCTTCAAGGTATGATCTGTTCTTTTTTTTTTGAGACTGAGTCTCATTCTGTCACCCAGGCTAGAGGCTAGAGTGTAGTGATGTGATCTCAGCTGACTGCAACCTCTGCCTCCTGGGTTCCAGCAATTCTCCTTCCTCAGCTTCCCAAGCAGCTGGGATTACAGGCATGTGACACCATGTGCAGTCAATTTTCTTTCTTTCTTTTTCCTTTTTTTTTTTTTTTTTGTATTTTTAGTAGAGACAAGGTTTCACCATGTTGGTCAGGCTGCTCTCAAACTCCTGACCTCAAGTGATCTGCCCATCTCAGCCTCCCAAAGTGCTGGGATTACAGACATGAGCCACTGCACTCTTAAATGTTTTTAGAAACACATATATGTTAAAAATACTGTGTAAGTAAAAATACCTCCAAATTCAAAATAGCATATTTATGTGTGCCTATATGGCTGTAGATATATGCACAAGAGAATGTCTGGAAGAATGCATTAAAATAAAATAAAATGTGAACAGTGTCCAAATCTGGAGAGGAGGTGGGACTGGGGGATATAAAAGGGAACTTGAACTATTTGACTCTGTGCTTCTATATTATTGCTTAAGGTTTTCCCAGCAACCAAATACTGCTTAAGGGATGCTTTTATTTAAAAATTTTAGGATTCCTTTCTAGGAATAACAAGACAGAGAAGAGAGAGGGACTCACATTTTTTTTTTTTTTTAAATCTCATCTTCTCAGGTGGATCAGAGCACCTGGTGATCTACCTAGCCATCCTGGAATTTTAATGGAATGTGCATTCTACTTGAGAAAGTTGTGGAATCATGAATCAGAAGCAGGTTGTGGAAGGAGCTGTTTGTTGGAGTTACCAACAAAAAGTCTATGGCATTTTGCATTATTTGCCCATAAGAGCAAAATAAGGTACTGGAATTAAAAAACTAACCAGGTGTGGTGGCATATGCCTTTAGTGTCAGCTACTTGGGAGGCTGGGATGGGAGGATCACTTGGGTCCAGGAGTTCGAGGCTGCAGTGAGCTATGATTGTGCCCTTGCACTACAGCCTGGGTGACAGAAGTAAGTAAGTAAGAAACAGAGTGAGACCTTGTTTCTTAAAAAACAAGGAAATAGCAAAAAAACACTTTGTCATAGCTCACAGAACTGTACAACACAAAGAGTGGGCCCTAAAGTAAACTATGGACGTGTATTAGTATTGGTTCATCAATCATAATGAATATATCACAGCAATGCAAGATATTAATAATGGGAAGTACTGTGTGGGATGTGAGGTAGGGAAAGGAGTAATTGGAACCCTCTGTACTTTCTGTGTGATTTTTCTATAAACCTAAAATTCCTCTAAAAATTATCTATTATCAAAATACATGCCACTAAAATGTTCAGTCACAGGTAGGGCAGTTTGTATGCTCCTGTAACAAAGTATAGCACAACACTAACACAACAACAACAGTAACAACAACAAAACAACAACATCTGTCTGCATGGGACTCATTCTAATCTCCACGTATGGAATATACTAGAGGCATGATCTATATGTTTTTGATTCTATACTGTAATCAGTAAAATTGTTTTTGCACATGTACTGCCAATGTATGTACATCTATTTATGTCCGACTATATCCATGAATGACTGTATTAATTTATTGCATGCTGTCTTAGTTCACATTCCTCTTATAATAGGGCCTGTGGCAATTGCTTAGGTACAGGTAGTTTATTGGAGGTAGTCCCAGGTAGCGAGAGTGAGGCAGTTAGGGAGAGAGATACAGGACAGAGGCAAATCAATATAATAAGGGGTTAATGAGTGGGTTGTCACTGGGGACACTGGGCTTGATTTCTGTCTCCTGGAATTCTCTGTCCAGAGAACAGGAAGCTAAGACATTTATCTACCTGCTTCTGCCTCTCATCAGTGGAGCTTTGCCTCCCGGGACTGTCCATGTCCCTGCACTTCTGGGGCTGCACAGGTAGAACAAGGTCTCCAAAAGTTAGCCAAAGCCCAGGGGCACAAGGCAGAAAGTTGAGTGAGTCCGGGGTGAGGCATTGTCCAAGGAACCTCAGCTTAGTGCAAACATCTATCATGGTTGCAGCCAAAACTGGAGTGAGCCAAAGGTTTGTGACATATGGCACCATGATATCTGCTGCATTATAAATACACAGGATATACAAAACCAGAACTCATACACCGCAAATCCCAAAGCGAAGCGCTGTGATTTTCCTGCTTCCCAGCAGGTCATCTTGCATATCCGTGGAGCTTGTGCACCTCACTTTGCAGATCTGCTCTGAAGAACACTGTTATTTTCACCATCCTAGAACAGATGTGTGCTTAAAGTAGAAGTCTTTTCTTTTTTCCTTTTAGGCAAGCTCACTGGGTGTTTAACAAAATATATTTGAAATAATTGAGATACCACTACAGACCTATTAGAGTGGCCAAAATCCAGAGCAATACCCAATGCTGGTGAGGACATGGAGCAGCAGGAATGCTCACGCATCGCTGGTGGGAATGCAAAATCATACAGCTGCTTTGGAAGACAGCGTGGCAGTTCCTTACAAAACTAAACATACTTTGACCATACAGTCTAGCAATTGTGCTCCTTGGTATTTAAGGACTTGAGAACTTATGTCCACACAAAAACCTGCACATGGATGTTTATAGCAGCTTTATTCACAACTGCCAAATCTTAGAAGCGACCATGATGTCCTTCAGTAGGTGAATGGATAAATAAACTGGTACATCCAGACAATGAAATATTATTTAGCACTAGAAAGAAATGAGCTATCAATACATGAAAGACATGGAGGAAACTTAAATGCACTTTATTAAGTGAAAGAAGCCAGTCTGGAAAGGCTACATATTATATGCTTCCCCATCTTGCGACGTTTTAGAAGAGGCGAAACAGTGGAGACAGTGCAAAGATTAGTGATTGCTAGGGGCTTGGGGAGGGAGGGATGAATAGATAGTGTATAGAGGATTTTCAAGGCAGTGAAACTACTCTTTATGATACTAAAATGGGAGATACATGCCTGTATTAGTCCATTCTCATGCTGCTGATAAAGACATACCCAAGACTGGGTAATTTATAAAGGAAAGAGATTCAATGGACTCACTGTTCCACATGGCTGGGGAGGCCTCACAATCATGGCAGAAGATGAAAGAAGAGCAAAGGGATGTCTTACATGGCAGCAGGCAAGAGAGCTTGTACAGGGGAACTCCCCTTTATAAAGCCATCAGATCTCATGAGACTTACTCACTACCACGAGAGCAGTGTGGGGGTAACTGCCCTGTGATTCAGTTATCTCCACCTGGCCCTGCCCTTGATATGTGGTGATTATTACAATTCAAGGTGAGATTTGGGTGGGGACACAACCAGACCATATCAGTGTCATTACACATTTGTCTAAACTCATAGAATGTACAACACCAACAGCGATCTCTAATGCAAACTGTGGACTTCGTTTGGTAGTGATTGTCAATGCAGGTTCATTGATGGTAACACCTGCACCCTCTGGTGAGAGATGTTAGTAATGAGGGATGCAAGGCATGTGTCAGGGTAGAGGGTATAAGGGAAATCTCTGTATTTTCTTCTCAGTTTTGTGAACCTAAAACTTCTCTAACAACATAAAGTCTGTTAAAAAAAAAAACAAAACATTGAGCCAACACTAAAATCAGAAAATTTCATATGACAATCCCAATTTCTTAACTTGAAAAAGTGGAATCTGGTCAACCACACTGGACTCAGGTCCTAATTGGTAGCAAATCAACAGAAGGTGATTGGAGGTGGTCCTTTTAGATGGGGAAACATGATTTCCAGTTTGCTGCAATCCCCACCACTCCACTGTGTAAGGTTATGTGTTTATACTGAAATGCTGGCTTCATAGGCTTGTGTTTCTTATTTGGTACTGAGCCAGAGGGGGAGGACAAACATTAAAAAGGGCAATACAAGCGTCTACCTCCTCTCACTGCCTGGTGGAGACTATGTCTGGGCTTGGTCCTCCACAGGTAGAATCACGTGCCATGATTCTCCAGGTTTATTGGGAGCAGCTAGCTGATTGCAGACAGACAGGAGTTTTCTGGGTGGAGGGAAGGACTTGTTGGGGAGGAAGCATCGCAATCTCAGACAACACTTAGGGAAGTTTGCATTCAGGACAAACTGCGTGCTGTTTGTAATAGCCAGTGCATTGTAATAGCCACAAGCCATGTGTGGCTATCGGGTACTTGCAGCATGGGGAGTCCACATGGAGTTGTGCTGAAGTGTGAAACACACACGGAATTTCAAAGACCTACCAATGACTCAGAATGCAAAATATCTCATGAATGTATTTTTCATGTTGATAAAAATACTGAGTATCATGTATTTAAAAAAAAATACATGAGTATCTTTTTTAAAAAAAGAGTACCATGCTGGAGTGATACTCTTTCTCCCCTACGGAGAAGATGTTTTGGGACAGAAAGCTATTCATGGAGCCAGGCTGTGAGTGGCTGTGAGCATGGAATGAGATAATGTCGGTGGAAGCCCTGCATACCATAGATATTCACAAACGACTTGCTGATTCTCAATAAAGGATAACACACCCCATGTACTTAAAATAAATTAAGCCTTAATATGTATGGAGTACTTAGTGTACATCAAGCACTTTACATAGACTGTCTCATTGCATCCTCTCAACAATTCTGTGGGACTAGAACTATTCTCATTTTGGATGAGGCACAGAGAAGCTAAGTATGTTGCCTAAGGTCACACAGCTGGTAGGTGCCAGAGACAGGATTTGAAACCAGGTCTGTAGAGCCTCCCTATAAATCCTAGCAGTTTCTGGTGTGTGTCTTGGCAGGAACTGTTAAGAGGTTTTGGAAGGCAATGCATGATTGTTTGATTTAGGATTTTATATGGCATTAAAATGACAGGTGGTTTAATCCAGGTCAGTTGTTCATAAAACAACTTAGGAACTATTTGTCTCCATTCTGGGACTGTGATGGTGGAGGGTGACACACTTACAGGAAAGGTCTCTGCCCAAGTTTCGGAAGTGCTGGGTGAATGACTTCCTTGCTCCTTTCTCTGGGTTGTGGCCTGGAGGATATTCCATGGCAACAGTGTTGGTTTCCACCTAGAGAACTAGTTTGGGTATTTGGTATCCCACCTCCAGGTGCCAAGTATGGCCAAGGCTTCTGAAGAGATAGCCAGGGACCTAGGGGTTCCCCACCAACTTGGTTCTCTGGGCAACAGCTCTAACCATTAGCTGTGACTCAGTTGTCTCTACTGACCTTACCTCTGACCCTCGATGTTGTTTTGGGAAGGCCTCGGGGCTTTCAAGCCACAAGGATGCAAATGCCAGCTCTGCCACTTACCAACTTGGTACCTGGGTGAATGACCTAATCCTTCTGACCCTCAGATCCCTTATTTGTAAATTCAGTTGACAGTCATTTTTACTTAATCACATTATAAAAGACTTAAAAAAAACCCAAAAGATCATAGGTTCTTAATTAAAGGATACCATCCAGTTATCATTCCTTTAAAAAATATTCAAGTGACGCCTATGACCTGGATGCTATTTAAGTGCCAAAGATATAGGTGAATAAGGTGGACAGAGCCCCACCTTTTGGGAGCATACCTTCTGGTTTAGGGAGCCAAACAAATAAAGGATAGGTATTACAAGGTCAACTAAAGCAGGATCAGTAGTGCTTTCATAAATAAGGTAGCCATGGAAGGCCTCTTTGATGAAGTGACATTTGAGTAAAGACATGTGAGACGTGAAGACGCAGTACATGAGAATATTAGAGCAAAGGTGTTCTAGGCAGAATAGACTGCAAATGCAAAGGCCCTGGGGTTGGCCGTGCTTGGCATAGTTAGAGAACAGCAAGGAGACCCATTTGGGCCTAGCAGAGTGAGGTGGAAGATGGGGTCAGAGAGGTCACAGGATCATTATCTTGTTAACTGTGGTAAGGATTCTACTCTGTGTAAGACAAGATCTATGGGTGGGTTTTGTATAAAAGAGCAGTCTAATCTGATGTGGATTTTATGAAGACAGCTCTGGTAGTTGTGTGGAGAGTAAACTATGAGGGCCCAGGTGGAGGAAGGGAGACCAGTTATGAGATTATTGCAGTAATAATTAGCACCAAGTTACTGATGTTTTAGAGAAATGAGAAATACAATATACTGGCTGTATGCATAAGTTGTAAGACGTAATTGGATTTTAGAAACCTTTTTTAGAATCAAGGAAATATGAGACTTAAAAGTTTTTAATTGAAAAGGCTCGTACTGGAAACCCACTGTTTCTTTTATTTCTAAGCCTAATCTCCTTTGAAGCCTATAGTAGGTAAATAGTGATAACCATCTTTTTGTAGCAGTATTTGGGTTGTAATCCTAATAATTTTTTTGAGATATCTGTGTATCAATCAAATGATGAAATTTGAGCAGAGACATATGGGATGTGAGAATGTAATACATGTGAATACTGGAGCAAACATATTCTAGGCAGAAGAGACTGCAGGTGCAAAGGCCCTGGGGTTGGCCATGCTTGGCATATTTAGAGAACAGCAAAGAGGCCCATGTGGCCAAAGCAGAGTGAATGACAGGAAGAGAGGTGGATGATGAAGTCAGAGAGGTTACAGGAGCCTGACCACGTAAACCATGGCAAGGACTCTAGTTTGTGTAAGACAAGAGCTGTAGGTGAGTTTTTTAATAAAGAAGGGATCTGATCTGATTTAAATTTTATAAACTCATTTGATTGATATGCAGATATCTCAAAAAAGCAAATTATTCAGGTTTTATTGCCCCAATAGACTAGAAGTAGGGCATGTGTTCAGTGATGCATTATTGAATATGAGATTCTGGTTAATCCAATATTCTGATAAAGTGACCTCTATACTTTGCAACATTTGGGGACAAAACTCTAACCCTAATGATACTGATGATGGTGTGGGAATTGAACCTTAAAAAAATGATTTGGCCCCATGACAGCCCCTAGATCCTTGCAACTCAAAGTGTCATTTGAGAATCAGTGGATTGGCATCACCTGGGACTTAGTCAGAAATGCAGTCTCAGGTACCAGCCAGAATCTGCATTTTAACAAGATTACCAGGAGTTTTATATGTTTTTTAAAGTATGAGAAGTGCCAGTCTAATTTGAGAGCTTTGATACCCACTACCCAAAATGAATGGTTCTTGACAGTGGCTGCATCTTAGTTTCCCTGTGGTAGACAGACCCTAAGACGGCCTGCATTGATCTCACCTCTGAATCTTTATACCATGAGTGTGGGCTGGACCTGTGGCTTGCCCTAGCCAATAGCACATGGCAAAGGGCATGAGATGTCTCTTCTATAACTATGTTGCATGTGATTTTACCTTCCATCTTGTTAGCTGCCTCTCTCCTTTGCTGATTTTGATGAAGTGGGTTGGCACAATGAGGAGGCTCACGTGGAAAATGACTGAGGGCGGTCTCCAGTCAACAGCCAGCAAGGAGCTGAGGCTGACAGTCCTGCAACCTGCAGGAAACTGATTCTTGCCAACAACCTGAGCAGCTTGGAAATGGATGATCCGTCCATGGTTGAGCCTTCAGATGAGACCCCACCTCTCCCTGACATCTTGATTTCAGCCTCATGAGACCCTGAAGCAGGGGCCATTCTTGGGCTCTTGACCTACAGAACCTATAAGATAATAAGTATATGTTCTTTGAAGCCCTTAAATATGTGATACTTTATGTTACAAGGAAAACTAATGGAATCACCTAAGGAACTTAAACAAACATGATAACAACTATCAACATCATTTGATGATCACAACTTCTGGCTCATCAAATATGAATCTCCAGGAGTTGGTTCAAGCAGCAGTATTTTAGAAACTCTCCCCATATGATGTTGATGTGCAGCTAGATTTGAGGAGCCTTGCCCTGATGTTGCTCTTAGAAAATAGTCTCTGATGATTATAGGGTTACTGGGTACTCTCCTTCCCCCAGCATCTTCACCCCAGCATGCAGTCATTTGAGCTTTCTGATCGTGTATCCCCTAGATTAGCAAGAGTTTAATCTTTTCCCCAGCTTTCTTCCTCTTGTCTCACTCTGGGGTGGGGGTTTCTGGTATCCTTGCTGTCAGAAAGATGAAGGCCTTTGGGAAGATGGCCTGCTGCAGGGATGTCTGATAGAGCCATCCATCCATGGGAAAGGCTACTTAGTGCAGAACCCAAGGCCCAAGAGGCCCAAGACTCAGTCTATGGGCACTTTGAAATCGGAGCTTTCATATCATATTTTCACACATCTGAAACACATCAGAGGGTGAAGTACAACTGCAGGGTAATGGGCGGGAGGGTATCTGGCAAGAATAAATGTCTTGGGGACAGGATGAGAGACCTATGGTGATGTTCCCATGATATTTCTCTGGGCCAGGACATTTTGTGGGGGAAGGGAGAGCGGGTTGGACGGCTGACATTGTACAGTCTGATGTTGGGAACACAACCCTGGACACCTCACGTTCACTGGCCGGTGGATGTATGACTCAGCCCGCCATTCCCCTGGCTTATCCTGGGTCATGTTTTCCAAAGATAAGCAGTTAAGGGGCATGTCAGAGACAGAGGATTTATGGCTGGTAAAACTCAACTTCTCTGGCCTGGCTGTCCCCTGACCCTGCCTGGGGCTGCCAAGGCTGACATACGGAAGAATAGCATTTACAAGAGGATTCCAGGAAGAAGAGCAAAGAGGATTTTTAGGAAGCAGCACAAAGGGTGGGTTTATGCCTGAGAACCATGCAATCTTTAGAGCTGGAGAAGGCTTGGTCACCAATAATTGGGGCTATAGAGTAAAGTGGTCTAAGAGTTTTGACTCAAACAGCCCAGAATTCAAAACCGGGCTCTGTCACTTGGACTAGTGACTTAACAAACTTTAATGTTCTCATCTCTAAAATGGAAGTAACAGGAATAGGTATTATAGAGGTTGATAGAATACTTAATTGGGATGTAATATATGCAAACATATGTAAATATCTGCAAAAAAAAAAAAACAGTGCTCAATGAAAGGTAGCTATAAACCCATTTTTTCTTTTCATGGCTAGGGTCCCGAGCTAACCAAAGGGGATATTATGTTCTTGGGATGTTATGGGGTGGGGGGCATACAAAATATCCCAGTAGAGGTCCATCTGTTAGCTTATAACACGTGTGAGCAGCCTGCTGCACAGATTTAAGTTCATACACATTTTTCTCCTCTGATTAACAAACAGGTCATTAGGTCATTTATTATCTGTTGTTCCAAAGCTTGTTTGTTAAAGGTGTTTCCAATGCGGTCTGATGCCTTGTCTTGTGACAACACTTGGCCTTTTTTTTTAGCTGGAAAGTTCTTGAGGACAGCTCATTCATCATTCTGAACTGTGGGGTCACTGCTCAGCAAGGTATGAAGAGTAATTGCTAATAATAGGAATAATCATTGTGACAGTAGTAGTGAGGTCTCACTTTACATAGCATTTTCTGTGCACCAAAGACTTTGCACGGATTTTTTTTCTGTAAGTCTCACAGCTGTCTTAGGGAGTAGGCGTGCAATAATCTCCCCTTTGACAAAACGAGAGAGTTGAAACTCAGAGAGGTTCAGGAAAACTTGGCTAAGATTACAGGTGTGAAAAGTGTGATCGACAAGGATAAAATATGATCCTGATCTATAACAAAATAAAATTCCTTATCAGGAATTACATTAAACAATTGTGTTTTATCCTTTGCTATTGAAGAGTACGGAAACCAGATTAGAGTTTATTAAAGCTCTTCTGGAAAATGCCCTCTTCTGATTAATCCCTGTGAGTCTGTGAGAAGCATGTTAGCGTGAGATGCTGATCAGTATGACACACTCACGGCAGGAAGGCTGATAGCCTCAGAGTGCAGTTGGAGGGAGCAGAAGGAACCCTGATTTAGGAGTCAAATAAAGTGCAGTTCATGTTCTGGCTTTAGCTCTTAGAAATTACAAATTCTATGTTTGAGAGCACATCATTCATCTTTTCATTGCCTCAGTTTACCCCTTTAAGGAAATGGTGATAATAATAATAATTATTTTGAGAGTTGGAGGGAACTATCAAAAGAAGAGAAAGTGCTATTCAAATGCAAAGTGTTAATATTATTCTGTTGCATCTGACTTTCCTGGGAGTGTGTTCAAGTCATGCATACTGACCCCTTCCCTACCTTATTCCAACTCCCCAAACTCTAAAAATTCTCCTTATCTTTATTTTGTTTAAGGAAACAAATAAACAAAACAAAACCCAAAACCCAGAGATAAAATATTTTCAAGGACTTCTTTTGCTGCTTGACCAAGTAAAGACACCTCCTTGACTCAGGCTCTTACCTGTGAAATTGAGCTGAGGTACGTTGTGACAACCTCACGAGTCTGTGACAGGTACTGACAGAGGCTGATCGTGCAGAACCCTTGGCACAGCACCTGGCGCCAAGGATGTGCTCAGTAAGTGTTTGCTCTATGATTAAAGATGGGTCTCTTCCAAGGCTTAGAAGCCCCTTCAGGTCCCACCCTTGCTTTCTTTGTCCTATCTCATTCTTTGTTCTCCATAAGCCCTTTCTCCTTTCTGCCTCCAGCAATTCACCCTCCAACCACAGGGCCTTTGCACAAGCTGTTCCCACTGCCTGGCACCCTCTCTCCCATTCTGACTTCTTAAACTTCTACTCATTGTATTTCAGCCCCTAGCCTAAGGAAGCCTTCCCCGATCAGTCCCCTCTCCTGAAATCTATGGTTAGATCTCTGTAAACACTCTTACCATGAAGGGTAACTTCCCCTCAGGGTACCTGTTCAGAGTTTGCAATCATATATTTATATGTACTATAAACAGAGCTATTATTGCTATGATGGAAGAGATACTGTCTATTTATTCTCCTCTTTGAATTCTCAGAGCCTAAAACAGCTCCTGCCACAGAAGGAAGCTCAATAAATATTTATGGAAAGAATGAACAAATGAAAGAACAAATGGAATGATCTTTCTTATTGGGGTCCAGCAGCACAATGGAGCTTGTGACATCCCTGTGTCCTGTTTCTCAGCTGAGAAGCTTGAATAGCTTGAAGTCACTTAGTGAGATTTATGCTGCCCACAACTCCTGTTGTATTTCTGGGAAGCCAAGGAACCACGTCCTCAGGGCAGATTCCCATGGTCCTGGGGGTGGGGAAGGTTGGCCACAGTGTTCCTCTCCTTGTGGTCTTAAAAAATATTTGCATGATGGATGGATGCCCCTAAGGGACATGCCAAAGAGAACATCTGTGAGCTGATTGGGATTGGTGGGAAGGAGAAAGGATGATCTCTTCTCGAACTTCTTCTACACTCAGGGAAGCCTACCGTCAGTAGAGATGTTCCCAGCCCACCCAATAGTAAAACAAGTCAGGCGTGGTGGCTCATGCCTGTAATCCCAGCACTTTGAGAGGCTGAGGTGAGAAGATCACTTGAGGCCAGAAGTTTGAGATCAGTGTGGCCAACATGGCAAAAACCCATCTCTACTAAAAATACAAAAATTAGCTGGGCATAGTGGCATGTGCTACTCGGGAGGCTAAGACAGAAGCATTGCTTGAACCCAGGAAGTGGAGGTTGCAGTGAAAAGTTCACGCCACTGCACTCCAGCCTGGGTGACAGAGCAAGATTCTGTCTCAAAAAAAGAAAAATAGCAATAACAAAAATAAAAACAGTGGGGACCATTCACTGAGTGTTTCCCATATGCCTAGCATGTTACCCAGCACACAGAAGGGTCCTACAATTATCAATGGAATGAGTGAATAAATATCATACATTGTATTAAGTACTTTCCATCCAGAATTTCCTTTTATCCTCAGAGCAGCCTCACAAGGAAGATTCTATTATTATCCCCACTTTATAGAAAAACCAACTGAGGCTCAGAGACATATGCAGCTGGGTCTCAGGCCCTCTCAGAAGCATCTGAAGGAACTCTCTTTTTGCTCTCTCTCAGCATTTCACCATTTTACCCTTCCTGTCAATCAGCTCTGATGTCCTGGGCTACAGTCCACAAGATCGACACATTGCACCCTCATGTTCTCTTTCCTCACCCTTGACATTTGTATCAGGGTGTGGGGAGGGTCTGTTCATGGACCTCCTGTAATTGATGAGCCCATAAAGTTTATAATGATAGCAGCAACCATTTACAGAGCCCTGCCCTCAATCTTTCTGCCATCTCTGAAAGGCAGACATTATTATTACACCCTGATATGGTCTGGACGTGTGTCCCCACCCAACTGTCATGTTCAGTTGTAATCCTCAGTGTTGAAGGTGAGACCTGGTGGGAGATGATTGGATTGTGGGATTTCTCACGAATGGTTTAACACCACTCTCCTGATGTATGAGTGAGTTCTCAAGATAACTGGTTGTTTAAAAGTGTGTGGGTAATGTATATGATATATATAATAGAATGCAATATATATCCTACTATATATCTGTTAGTATATGTGAGTGAGTGTGTGTACACATAGGACAAAGCAAATAAGTAATAGAGTATAGAATAATGAATGATAGGGTATTTTAGAATAAAACAACATTTCTATGTTATAAATATATACATATGCAAACGTACATGCATATCATATACATATATACCCATACACACAAAAAAGCTCAAAAGATACCAATCTTATTGCTATAAAAAATTACTAAAAGCAAATGATAAAAAAAAGTGTGGTATGGAAGACAGTGTGGTGATTCCTCAAAGATCCAGAAATAGAATAACATTTGACCAAGCAACCCCATTACTGGGCATATACTCAAAGGATTATAAAACATACAATTATAAAGACTCATGCACACATATGTTTATTGTGGCACTGTTTACAATAGCAAAGACTTGGAACCAACCCAAATGCCCATCAATGACAGACTGGATAAAGAAAATGTGGCACATATACACCATGGAATACTATGCAGCCATAAAAAAGGATGAGTTATGTTCTTTGCAGGACCATGGATAAAACTGGAAACCATCATTCTCAGCAAACTGACACAAGAACAGAAAACCAAACACTGCATGTTCTCACTCATAGACGGGTGATGAACAATGAGAACACATGGACACAGGGAGGGAACATCACACACTGGGGCCTGTCAGGGGTGAGGGGGCTAGGGGAGGGACAGCAAGGGGTGGAGGGATTGGGGAGGGGTAACATTAGGAGAAATACCTAATGTAGATGACAGGGGAATGGATGCAGGAAACTGGCATGGCATGTGTATACCTATGTAACAAACCTGCACGTTCTGCACATGTACTCCAGAACTTAAAGTATTATAATGAAAAAAATGCCATGAATAAAAAGTATGTGACAGCTCCTCTCACTCTCTCTCACTCCTGCTCGGGCTATGTGGGGTGCCTGCTCTCCCTTCACCTTCTGCCATGACTGTAAGCTTCCTGAGACCTCCCCAGAAGCTGGGAAGATGCCAGCATCGTGCTGTCTGTACAGCCTGCAGAATGGTGAGCCAATTAAACCTCTTCTCTTCATGAATTACCCAGGCTCAGAGATTTCTTTATAGCAATGTGAGAACAGCCTAATACATACCCATTTTAAACACATTAAAGATGGGAA
The DNA here is from genome assembly GCA_963574635.1 of Cheracebus regulus. Lineage (NCBI taxonomy): Eukaryota > Metazoa > Chordata > Mammalia > Primates > Pitheciidae > Cheracebus > Cheracebus regulus. The sequence goes on along the minus strand of CAUYQU010071166.1, from coordinate 145,802 downwards.
AATAGTCTCACAGAAGTAAAATGAAATGGCTGGCCTTGCATCACTTCCATTAGTTTTTAGGTCTGCAAAACTTTGTGGCCTAAAACAACAGAAATGTATTCTCCCACAGTGCTAGAGGTGAAATGTCTGAAATTGGGGTGTTGATGGGGCTGTGCTCCCTCCAAACGTCCTAGCAGGGATCATCCATCGCCTCTTCCAGCTTCTGGTGGCTCCAGGCATCCCTCAGCTTGTGACTCCATCACTTGTCTCTGCCTCTGTCTTCACGTGGGCTTCCTCCCTGTGTGTCTGTCTTCTTTTTTCTGTCTCTTATGAGGACATCTATCGCAGCATATAGGACCCCACCTAATCCCAGATGACTTCATCTAGAGAACTTCACTTTTATTATCTCTGCAAAGACTCTTAGGTCCAATAAGGTCATATTCCGAGATTTCAGGTGGATGCATTTTTTTGTGGGGGAGGGGGCAGGGCACTACTCAACTCACTGCAACATCCCTACCAGTTATTGAAGCAGAGAGTTAATACCAGACAGGACCAATTCCAAAGCTCATGCCTTTAATGCTCACACAATACCAGGATTCTTCCTGTAGAAGATTTACAATGACAGTGATTGTTCTTTGACCAGTTTGAAAGCTGGGGCCTGCAGCTCTTGACTCTGGCTTCTCTTCATGTGTGAATCTGTGTCTGCATCAAATATAGGCTTGCAATTTTCCAAGAAAAGAGAAGAAAGTTGACTTGGCATTGAGGTTCACCCTTCCTCGCCTCACCACCACACACAACTAATCCAGCCACTAGGCATGTATGTGGGCTCTTCCTGCCGCTGCACCCTAATCCATTTCATGCTCCCAGCTGCCTCCTCATTTCTTATCTCCTGTCCTAGTTGGAAGTCTTTTTTTTTTCATATGTATATACTTTAAGTTCTGGGGTACATGTGCAGAATGTGCAGGTTTGTTACATAGGAATACACGTGCCATGGTGGTTTGCTGTATCCATCCCCTCATCATCAACATTAGGTATTTCTTTTAACATTATCTCTCCCCAATACCCCTACCCCCAACCCCTGACAGGCCCCAGTGTGTGATGTTTCCCTCCCTGTGTCCATGTGTTCTCATTGTTCAACACTCACTTATAAGTGAGAACATGGGGTGTTTAGTTTTCTGTTCTTGTGTCAGTTTGCTGAGAATGATGGTTTCCAGCTTCATTCATGTCCCTGCAAAGGACACAAACTCATCCTTTTTGATGGCTGCATGGTATTCCATGGTGTACATGTGCCACATTTTCTTTATCTCGTCTCTCTTTAATGGGCATTTGGGTAGGTTCCAAGTCTTTGCTACTGTGAACAGTGCCTCAACAAATGTGTGCATGTGTTTTCGCAATAGAATGTTTTATGATCCTTTGGGTATATATCCAATAATGGGTTGCTGGGTCAGATGATATTTCTATTTCTGGATCCTCAAGTATTTGCCACACTGTCTTCTGCAATGGTTTAACTAATTATACTCCCACCAACAGTGCAAAAGCATTCCTATTTCTCCACATCCTCTCCAGCATCTGTTGTCTCCTGATTTTTTAATGATTGCCATTCTTGGAAGTCTTTGTGTTGGCATTTTAGGCTTGAGAAGAGGAGAGGGGAAGGGAAATGCTAAGATGACCCCTCACAAGGATGTGTGATTTACAAACCAGCTGCTTGTAGCACAAAAGGAAATTAGCAGATCAAAAAATAAAAGGGAGATCTGTGCTAGCCCAGCTTGCTTGGCTGGGTTTGTGAGCTATAAAAAAAAATAGCCTATTGAGGAAGGGTGTAACTTACAGGGAGTAACACAAGGGAGTTTCTTTGTGGTGATGGAGCAGTTTCGTATCCTGGCGCTTGGGAGGCTCACCTGTCAAAAGCTTATGCATGTTTCACCCAAACGCTTTCCTCCTTGGAAAAGGGGGTTAAAACCTGTCTTGTTCTTTTTCTAGCTTTTCTGAGGTAGTACAATGCTATGGCTAAACATCAGGCTCAGGAATCAGACTGAGTTGGAAACTAAGCCTTCCCTATTACTGGCTGTGCAATTTTATGCAAGTGACTTACCTCTTCTGAGCCTCAGTTTTTAATTTCTGTAAAGTGATATTGACCCCAGGCTTATTGTGAGGATTCAGTGACCTGCTAGAGATACAGTGGACAGCATGGTACCTGGTGCACAATCAATACTGAAGAAGATATCAGTGATGACTACTGTTAAGATTTTTCAGCCTCACACGCTTCTTATTCAAGTCATCATCATTTCATTTCTCCTTAGAGTGGGAATGCAGTGGTGATTCATGCTCTTTATCCCACCCAAACAGGGTGGTTGGCCTGAGTCCCTGGTACTCAATGTCCCTGTGCTTTGATCCCAGCATGAGCTTGGGCTACTTATTCGCATTTCACCGTGGAGCACACAACTTCTTTCTCTGCTTGTTTGTTCTTTCCTGTTTGCCGAGAGCTGATGTCATTAGTTTAATGCAGACTCCCAGACATCAGGGGTTGCGTCTCTGTAACTCTCTTTGTGTTTATACTACATGGATGCTTAATAGTGTCTGGTGACGATGGTATATTACAAATGACAACCGAGTCAAGAATGTCCCTCTCCTGGCCTGAATCAGCCAAGGGAGTTTTGAACCATCATTCTTTCCGCAAACAGTTGTTTAGCACATATTAAGCGCTAAGTGCAAGGGATGCAATGATGATTAATTTCAGTCTCTATTTTGTTTACGTTAGCGTAGGTCCTAATCTTGCTTATTTGTGTGCATGATCTGAGCTCTTTGTGGTCAAGGACCATGTCTTGACCCCTCTCACAAATTACAGTGCTTATTTAGTACAGTATCTGGCATATAGTGGGTGTTAAATACTTCTTGGTTTTATTTATTGTTGATCTGAGAATTAGTTTTAAACTTTTTACTATAGGCTAGGCTCTGTGCTAGACATTGAGAATACAACAGTGAACCAGGCAGGCAGTCATCTGGAAGTGACAGATGTGTAGATGAGTAATTAAATTCTGGCAAGGATTAGGCAGTTTTGGGGTGGAGGGGCAGTGGGACCATAGAGGACAGGTCAGCCAGCTCTACCTGGAGGAGGAGAATGCCTGCAGCCTTTGCATTGAGTCTCAGTGGAGGAGGAGGATGGAAACAATGGTGTTCCAAGCAGAGGAAACAGCATGCACACAGTCAGAGGTGAGAAAACAGCTGGAGCTTTGGGAACAGCAAATGACTGATGACCAGTGCTCAAAGGATGAGTAAGGGAATGAATCTGGAAAGGTAATTTGAAGGTTATAGGTAGCTATGGAAGAGTGTACATGAAATGTTCTAGTCTCGCTCTCAAAGACCACTGTGAGGGTTGAATGGAGGATGATTGGGGCTGGTAAACAAATCCTTCTCTGATCCCCTTGGTGAACTTCGTGGAGAATCTCAGAGCCAGAAGCTCTTCAGTGGGCCAGTGAATCAGCTTTCTGAACAAAACTCACTGACCTGATGTGTAGTGTTTTCCAGTTCCCATGGTGTAACAGCATGGCTATCTTCAAGCTACCAACATGGTGTCCCTGAATGCAGAGTTGGGAAAAGGATGTGCACCCACTTGGTAAGCATGGTGGAAAATATTAGAGGCAAAAAGGCTTCATTCTGTCTTGCAGAGAGCTTCTGTAAGGGTCCACAGAGACAATGTGTGAGTAGGGAGCTTCGGAAATTGTAACTCAAATGTGAGGCAGTGGTCTGTGTGAGTTTGCCAGCATTCAATCTGTTCTTCCCGCATTATTACCTAGCATTATTCTGGACAGGTTTATCTCTGTTAGCCATGTGGTTTGGGTGGGACTGCCCCAACACCAGCTTCAAGACCCAACTAGTGCAAGCCAATGTGCAAATCTTCCCTCACCATGCCCCCAGCCCAGATCACAATCATTGGCTCAGGGTTGAGTATGGAACCAATCCAGGCCTGTGAAATGCAAGAAGACATTGGGTTTTTGACAAAGACAGGCTTCTTTTCCCCGTGGAGAAAGCTACCAGAGACCTTTCTTCCTCAGGCTGGGGGGAAGCCATGTGTTCACTGTATTGCTAATGTAAAGGAAGTTTCTAGAGCACCAGAGGGCCTTGTGCAGATGTCCAAATGTGTACAAACACTGTTCAAATCTAATAGTTTCCAAGACAGAATGGAGAGAGAGAGGAACTGGGTCCTCATTTGAACTGATGGGTCCTTATTCTAACTTGCTTGATCTGACATGAATTTTTTTTGTTTTGTGAACCAATAAATCCTCATTTTTGGTTAAGCCAATTTGAGTTGTATTTCTCTCCTTGTTTGGTAGATGATATGCTTCTGACTATCACTGGCAGCCCCACTACCACCATCAGGACCCACTTAATTTATGAAATGACCAATTCTGAATGGGCAGCATGCTTATAAGGCAGGTTATAAGAGGGTATAACCTCAAGAAGGTTTTAGTCCATATAGTGCACCCCATCATTGGGTAGAAGGGGCTGTGAATCCACCCCCCACCATGGGATTCTAAATATCAATTGAGTTTTAATTTCATAATTATTTAGACAAATACATATTAGCATCCACTGTGTGTTAGGGTCTCTTCCAGGGGTTGGAAAGCAGAAGAGATAAAAAATATACCTCTATGAAAAGCACACACTTTTCCACCTGTTCCCTTATTTGAACTTCAGGCCATCTGAAGCAAGTAGCATACATCAGATTTCCCTCTTTCTGCAGAAGAGGAAAGGAAGCCTGAGAGAAGAAAGGTGACTTACTTCAGGTCTCCAGCTTCTGTGTGGCACAGCAGAGTCAAGGGTACAGTTCTCTTAACTCTCTATAGGGAGCCTGTTCCGTTCTGGTTGGGTCTCTGTACTACACCTGCAAGCCCATGTGGGATCCTCTTACCCTTTCTTTTCTGAGCACACTGTTTGTGCCAGGTCTTTTCTGCTTGCCACTCCAGCTCCACTCTCCATCTTCCTTTGCTCTCTGCCGAGGAAGCTGACCCATGAGGATGGCGCTGTGGACTCCCTTGTCCTCTGGCTTCTAGGTTGGGCTTGACCAAGGGCATCCTGGAAGAGGGGCGATAGGAGGAAGAGGGATTGCTCCTTTGACTCTTTCCTTGGGTTACCTTGGTCTGGTTGGGTCTTTGGACTCAAAGGCTCTACTTTTCTCCAGGAATCCCTCTTTCTGGACGGACACTTTCTCCTGGAGAGTTGCCACACACCTCTCTTTCTCTGGTTCTGGTACCACCCCCAATTCTCCTCCTTTCAGGTTTAGAGATGGTAACAGTTCTACTGTGACTGGGTACCTCATTATGGCTCCCTCAACCCTTCCCATGCATTTAAATTGAATTAGCCCTAGGTGGTGGGTTGAGTGATAGTCTCAAAAAGACATGTGCACATCCTCCTCCCCGAAACCGTGAATGTGGAAATGGGGTCCTTGTAGCTGTAGTGAAAGGTCTTGAGATAAGATCATCCTGGAATACCTGGGTGGGCTCTAAATCCTATGACAAGTGTCCTCACAAGAGACAAAGAAGAGACAAACAAGGAGAAGGTGAAAAGGCCATCAGAAGACAGAGGCAGAGGTTGGAGCGACGCAGTCACAGTCAAAGATCACCTGGAGTCACTGGGCACTGGAGAGGCAAGGAAGGACCCTCCCTTGGAGCCGTCAGGGACAGTGTGACCCTGTCGACATCTTGATTGCAGACTTCTGGTCTCCAGGATGGAGAGAATAAATTTCTGTGGTTTTAAGCCACTTGGTTTGTGGTCATTGGTTACAGCAGCCACAGAAAACTACACTATTTTCAAATTATTCTAATCTGAGTGTTCTGTTTCCTGCTGGAATTCTTATAGATACTTTACTTAAAATACAAATAGATTTGGAAGTATCATTGGTGTCTGTGATGAGGAACAGAGTGGCAAGGGAAGGAGGGGTTTGTTTAAGAGCCTGCATTTGCAGAGAAGGTTGGCTTTTCCCACCAAAACCCAGATCCCCGTCATTGGTCAAAAATATGTACTAAGCACCTGCTGTGCAACAGAGACAGATTACTACAGCAGTAAGTAGGCCACACATGGTCTGTGCCTTTATAGCTTATGGGTTAGAGTGACAGGATATCACAATGACTTAAAAGCCATAAAGTAGGGCACAGTTCTTGTTATCTAAGGCTGAGTCACAAACTTCCCCAGACTTTGTGACTTAAGATGACAGCAATCTTAAAACAACAATGGCAACAGTGTTGCTCACAAATCTGCACTTGGGCTGGGCTCAGTGCGGAAGGCTTGTCTCTTCCCCATATGACATCGGTTGGGTTGGCTAGGGGCTGGGAGATCACTTCCAAAGTGGCCTATTCATATGATTGGCAGGCTGGTGCTTGCTGTCAGCTGGGAGCTCAGCTGGGGCTGTTGGCTGGGAGGCCTCAGTTTACCTCCACATGGGCCTCTCTATGTGTTCTGGGCTTCCTCACAGCATGGAGACTGAGTTTCAAGGGTGAGTGTCCCAAGAGAAGCCGGCAGAAGTGACATGGTTTCCTAAGCCAGCCTCAGAGGGCATGTTCTGTCACTTTTGCTGTATTCTGTGCATGGGGACAGTCATAAAGTCTCTCTTAGGTGTAAGAGTAGGGGAACTAGACTCCTACATGGACATTTTCAGATGTGTTTAAAAACTAGCATCTACCTTGGTTTATGGCATCAAGGGAGGCTTCCTTGTAAACACATTTCTTCAGCAGAGATGTGAAAAATAGGAAGTTATCCAGGGAAGGAGAGGGTAGGAAGAGGCTTCTACACCATCAAAAGAGAAGGTCATTAGGGCAGATGAGAACATGTGTTTTGGAGGCTTGGAGGAGAAGACAGTGTGACTGAGGCAGAGAGTGAGGGAGAACAGACATGAAATAAGAACAAAGAGGTAGACCTGTGGATCAAGTTAAGGCTTCTGGACTTGACCCTGAGTATGAAGGAAAGCCCATCAAAAGGCAGAGCGGAGACACTATCAGATATGTCTTTTAGGAAGGCCACATTGGTCACAATGTGGGAAGTGGCTTGAAGTGGCAGCAGCAGGGAGGGTGCTGTGAGAGTGGTCCAGATGAGAGATGTTGGGGGCTTAGAATAGGTGGTGCCGAGGGGATGGAAAAATGTATGGATTAGACATGATAGGCAGGTAGCATTAGCAGGAGTTGGTGGTTTGATATATGGTATGGTTGGAGAGGAAGGATTAAGAAATACTTGGGATGATTTGATTGAATAATTGGTCCTAATTCTTGAGTTCCTTGAAGACATATGACACATTCACAACCCTGGCATGGCCTCATGATTGCGTGGGGGTGCTTTCCTGCCCCTTGACTCTAATACTTGCCAGGGATTTGTTTTGCCCAATGGAGTGCTAGTAGGTGTGATGTGAGCAGAGACTTGGAACATGAGCAGAGACGTGGAACGTGCTTGTGCAGTTGACTTTGCCCTCTTGTCTCCAGTGACACATCATGTGAAGAACAGATCCAAGTAGCTGCTGCTGTTTTCATAAAAAGCCAAGCAGTCCTGAGCTGATGACATCATGGTAAGAGCTGGACATGAGAATATATGTACTCATTAGACATTTTAGTACTTAAGTAATATATAAAGACAACAGGAAGCAATGTAGTGTAGTAGCAATGTTTGTATCTGAGAAGGAGTTGTAGACCTCGACTCTAGAATGTGACATGTAGAGCAAGCTACATGATCTAGGTGACTGCTGGTACAGGGAGGGCGAAAGACACTTGAAACAGATCTAAACCCAGTTTATAGCCTGGAGCCCAGAGTCAGAATCTAGAGCATTAAGCTCATCCTAGCTCAGCTGGTTGTAGTCAGTTCACAGACCTGTGAACATGAGAATAAATGAGGATCTTTATAATGAGTTTTGGCATTGTTTGTTATGCAGCATTATTGTGGCATAGCTGACTAATACAGATGGCTTGGGTCATTTAGGCAATGGCTTTTCTTTGTTGGATTGCCATCACTTGTGGGTTTGCTAAAACAGTCAACCCTCTGATTTCAATTTTGCAATCATGTGCCTACTGTGAACCTCATGGGAGCTTAACTCTGTTATTTCTTTTTTTGATAACCTCTGTACTCCATGCTGGGTGGGACTTGCGAGTATGTCAGTGGAAGCAAGACCCATGTGACAATGAATCAGAAAATCAGGAAGTCCTTCTTCCCACTACCTCTCACCTCACTTTTCTGCTGCCTGTTAAGCGAAGTGATTTAGAATACCTCAGAGCTTGAAGTGACTCAAAATTTATTTTGGGGAAGGACACATGGATGGTGACATGTGGGAGAAGTTACTTATCCTAACCAGATGCCCAACATTGATGATGTCATTGAAATGGAGGAAGATGGAAGCCCACCAAATCAATATGGGACATTTCCTCTAGGAAACAGTGTGCCCTGATATATTAAGTGTTTGACTGTGTTGAGCACGAACACAACTTAGCTTTTCTTTTTATGAAAGCAATAAGCATTTATAAAATTCCACCCCTTCCACCCTTCACCTAACTTATAAGCCCTTTAGCTATAACCTTCTTGTGACCCTCAGTTTATATAGACCCAAGTCATTTAAAACTCAATCCAAAGTGAAACACGTTTCAGTCATGGTAAAATTAATTCCCTCAGTCTTCATTGGTCTGAGACCTTGTGGGGGGATCTGTGGTTTAAGGAGGGGCTGGGGAAAAGGAAAAGAAGGAGAGTTTTGTGAATAGAAAGGAGGCTTCTAACAGGAAAGATATTTTTAAAGCTGCATTTGGGTACCGTTCCGTTTGGAAGGAATTTGTTATAATGGCAATATATAAATCTTTGAATGGTCTCATAAATCATAGCTTTATGCCCAGCCAATCAGAAGCCATGAAAACCTGGCACTGTGGAGCACTCAGTTGTTACTAGAAAGATCCTGTGTGGCTCCTTGGAAGTGGAATCGGAAAATCTGGCTACACTTGGGGGGGTGTGGAATGTCTTGAATTACTTCTCAAACATTTTAGATTTGATAAAACCCAAGACACAGCTTTTCCAGCCCCATTTCCCTTCTCTCCCACCCCCAATAATTATTAAACCCATGTGTACATCAAGAGAAGTTTAATCCATGTGTTTCTGATTCATTTACACTTAACTCATCAAAATATTGTTTTTATAGGGCTGTTTGTTGTCCAAAAAGCCTTTTCCCCTAAGCTTGAAAGCTTAACTTCTCAGAAGCAGGAAGTTGCCTTTTGCCAAGAATAAATGGGTGAGAAGTCCAAGGGGCTCGGTTTTGAAGTACGTGCAATGAGTGTTCAAACAGGTTCTGAACGCAGCCAAATCTACTTCTCTATCTCCAAGAAATCTCGAGAGAGCCACGGGGCGGAAGTTTCAAGGAGCATCATCTTGTCCCAAACTGCATGAAACTGCATTCCAATGAGAAGCATGGCCAAACCCAGCAGAATACAAAATGCAGGGATGGAAGGAGATGGATGACGATGACCTTGTGAAATGAGAGAATTGTCTTGAAAGGGAGCAGTGTTATGGAAGATGCTGATTTCGGCATTCCCTGTCTGAAGTGCTAACCTCATTGAGTTTTTGCTCTGCACCAGGTACTGATGTTTATACTTTATGTGTATTTGCTCCCCTGACACCTGATGAAGAAGGTATTTTACAGAGGAGAAAACTGAGTCATGGACACAGTGAGTGATGTGATGGAGATCATTCAGCTAAGAAGCTGCAGAGCTGGGATTTGAACCTAGTCTGTCTGCCTCTGGAATCCGAGCTGGTAAATATCACTCAGCACTTTGTGGCTTGTGACTGGCACATCCATTGGAGAAAAATGGTTAGAAGTCCTACTATGTGCCCCTCAGTGTGTCAGTCCCTGGAGATACTATACAAAGGAAGCAGTAGACTGTCCCCATGGAACTTAATCTGGTGGTGGAAGACAAACATAAAACAAGTAGTTGATCTGAGCTCTGAGAAGTGCCACAAAGGCAAGGCACAGGTATAATGATGGGGGAGGGAGGGGTGGCACTTGGTCTGGGAAGTAGGTGAAAACTATTTTGTGTAAGTGACATTTTATCTCAGACTGGAAGAATGTTGTTATGGGTTCAATTCCATCCTCTTCTCCCCAACATTCATATGTCAAAGTCCTAACCCTTAGACTTCAGAATGTGACCTAATTTGGAAATGGTGTTGTTGCAGGTGTAATTAGTTAAGATGAGGTGAGGGTAGAGTAGGGCGGGACCCTGGTGTAATATGACTGTATCTTTATAAACAGGAGAAATTTAGAGACAGATACACACAGGGAGACGGACATGAGAACAGGAGACAGAGATCAGAATGGTATTTTTACAAGCCAAGGAGTGCCAAAAATTGACAGCAAATCACCTTCGAAAGGAGCATGACATCTTGATCTCGGACTTTCATATTCCAGAACTGTGTTTGATCCACTCCCATTGTGGTACCTTATCATGGCACCCCTTGCAAGTGAATACAGAGGGGAAGGTGCCAGCCAGATGAGAAGGAAGCAGAGAGTAGGTAGGAGGGGAGAAGAAAAGGCACCCAGGAAGAAGAGCTATCATGTGCAAAATCCCCAAGGGAGGAAGAAGCTTGACACATTTGGGAGGGTGGAACCAGGGAGAGGGGAGGTTGGAAGATAAGGCAGGGGGAACTAGATTCTGGCATCTCTAATATACAATGTGGTGTTTTATATGAAGGCTGGTGTGAAACTAGTGAAGGGTTTTAACCAAGGGGCAGACACAAATTGGATCTGAATTTTAAAATAATTGCTCTGCTGCTGTTTGGAAATTGAATTTTGGGGATGGTAGGAAAGAATAAATGTAGGACAGTTTAGAACCTATTATGTTTGTGCCTAGGAGGCAGATTGGTCACTCTTCTAAACAGACCGTTTCCATCAATCTGTTTACCTACTCAGACACATCTATTCATTCATTGTTTACAGTGCACCAGGCTCTGAAACTGTGCTGTCCAATATGGTAGGCACTGGCCACATGTGGCTTATTTAAATTAAAATTCCATAAAATTAAAGACTCACTTGCTCCGTCTGACTGAGATGCGCCTATGTGCCTACTAGCCACATCATTCACAGAAAGTTCTGTTAGACAGCTCTGGTCTAGGGAAACGCAGAGGAATAGGGCACCATCCCTACCTTGCTTTTGGATCAGTAAAAGAGCCCCAGACAACTGGATTTCACAGACCAGCAAAAACTTTTTAAAATACACTAAGAAAAAGACAAGGCAATTCACAGAGCTGGAAAAATATCTGCACTGCCTATGACTGGCATGGGGTTCTGTAAATAATATTTTAAGACCTCCCCAAACCAGAAAATGAGAGAACAACTCAGTAGAAAAATGCAAGAGACTTGAACAGGGATCTTCCAAAAGAGAATATCTGAATGGTCAATACATTGATGAAAAGGTGCTGAATCCTTTCAGGAGACAGAGAAATGCCCATTAAAGCCACAACAAGGTGCTACCCACACCCACCAGAATGGCTCAGGTGGAAAAGATGAACAATGTCAGACTAAGGGCATACATCAGAGTTTCTAGAATTAAGGCTATCCATACTAAATGTTGGCAAGGATGTGGAGTGACTCAAACTCTCATAAGTGTTGGTGTGAGTGTAATTGGCACAACCTCTTTGGAAAGCAGTATGGTGTTATCCACTAAAGACAGGGCAGCTTTATAATTTATTATCCAAACCAGCTCACTTTCAGCAATGAAAGGGGGATGTGTCCACTGATTCCACAGGCACTGATTGGGTCAGTCCTTGAACATACAACTAACCTAATCAAAATAGATATTCATGTGTATGATCCAGCAAATCCACACCTAGGTGTGTAAGTGCATGTATATATCAAACAGAAATGTGCGTACAAGTGACAAAATGTTCCCAGTGGTGCTATTTGTAGTAGCAACAACCAGAATGCCCTTCATGCAATGCAATACTGTGCATCATCAAAAACGATCGAATCTGTGTGAAATACAACAGGGAGGAATGTTAGAAATAGATTGGGTCCAGGGACAGTGGCTCATGCCTGTAATTCCAGCACTTTGGGAGGCACGGGGGGCAGATGGCTTGAGGCCAGGAGTTTGAGACCAGTCTGGGCAACATGGCCAAACCCTGTCTCTACAAAAAAAAAAAAAAAATACAAAAATTAGCTGTATGTAGTGGCACACATCTGTGGGCCCAGTTACTCAGGAGTCTGAGGTGGGAGGATCACCTGAGCCTGGGAGGCAGAGGTTGCAATGAGCCAAGATCGCTTCACTGAACTCTAGCCTGGGCAATGGAGTGAGATCCTGGGAAGGGAGGAAGGGAGGAAGGGAGGGAGAGAGAAAGGGAAGAAGGGAGGGAGGGAGGAAGGGAGGAAGGGAGGGAAGAAGTAAGTGAGGAAGGGAGGAGGGGAGGAAGGGAGGGAGGAAGGAAGGGAGAGAGGGAGGAAGGAGGGAAGGAGAAAGGGAGGAAGGGAGGAAGGGAGGAAGGGAGGAAGGGAGGGAGAAATTCGACACATTTGGGAAGGTGGAACCAGAGAGAGGGGAGGTTGGAAGATGAAGCAGGTGGAACAGATCCCTGTTCAAGTCTCTTGCATTTTTCTACTGAGTTGTTCTCTCATTTTCTGATTTGGGGAGATCTTAAAATATTATTTACAAAACCCCGTGCCAGTCATAGGCAGCGCAGATATTTTTCCAGCTCTGTGAATTGCCTTTTCTTTTTGTTAGTGTATTTTAAAAAGTTTTTGCTGGTCTGTGAAACCCAGTTGTCTGGGACTCTATTACTGATCCAAAAGCAAGGTGGGGATGGCGCCCTATTCCTCTGCATTTCCCTAGACCAGAGCTGTCTAACAGAACTTTCTGTGAATGATGTGGCTAGTAAGCACAAAGGCACATCTCAGAAGGAAAAGGATGGAAGAGAAAGAAAGGAAGGAAGGAAAGGAGGAAGAAAGAAAAAAAGAGAAAGAGAAAAAAGAAAGGAAAATGTTGGTTAAGAAAACCCAGGTGTGAAAGAATATATCACTTATAATCCATTTAGAAAACTAAAGGCAGGACTTTGTGTTGGAAACCAGGGTGGTGTTTTCCTTTGGGGAGGAGGGAGGAGATGATGAGGTGAAGTGCCAGCAGAGGGGCTTCTGGGGTGCTGGCAATATTTTATTTTTTGACATAAATTGTTGTTACACAGGTATTCATTTTGTGATAGTTCAGCTGTACAGCTACATTTTGTGCTGTCTTCTGTATATGTGCTGTATTTCAAAATTAAAAATCAGTGCAAAACTATTATCTGGGCTTGTCACAGGGTTGTCAGGTTTTTATTTTGCCTAATAAGTAAATCTAATAGAATGCTGTTTACCTTCCTTTAAAGTCATCACTTCACAAGAGATAAAAAAATTCAATATCAAAGTAGAAGGGATATAATTTTAAAATTAAGAGCAGAGCTATAAAATAATGTCTCATTTTGACAAACTGACTAGACTGATGATGTAACTTTGATCAGTTCACAGAGAGCCAGTGGAAATGTTTCCACAGACCCACTTTTGGAAACCCTTGGTTTAGTGGGGTCCCATCACTTACACAAGTCTCTTCTTTGGAACTAAAAATGTTTTTTATAATAAGTTAGGGAAGTTCAGGGATTAAACAAGGTCTACTAGGTATCCTTGCTGCAGGACTTATCAGAGCCTTTACTGCACTAAGATGCACTGTGCCTCTCTAGGAGATAGATAAAGAATGCAGCATTTTCCAACCTTATATGTTAATAGAACCATTTTTCTATTGAACCATATCTAGGGACGAGTGGTCAAAGGGACACACTTTGGGGACCCTAAGCCTATAGCAGGGGTCAGTAAGCCAAGGTCTACAGTCTGGATGCCTGTTTTTATGCTGTTTTGCTGGCTCACAGTGATGACTCCTCACTTACATATTGTCTATTAACTGTGACAACAACAGTGAAGGCATTGTGACAGAGACCATCTGAGGCTCACAACACCTAAGATATTTACTATTTGAACCTTTACAGACAAAATTTATTGACCCCTGTTCCAGAGGGCAAAATTTCAGCTCTTTTTCTTAGAGTTCAAAACTATCTAGAATCAGCCCCAACCCAGTCTGCTTTTTGATGTTATCTTATGAGTTTACTGTGTATGATAGATCTGCTTTGGTCCCATACATTCAATGAAACCCTTCTACTCTTTATCTTTCACCAGGTCATCCTCACTGGCTGGACTAACGGACTCATTTCTCACTCCTGTCCCTTTTCCATTCCACAAGTGCCTATTCCGTGAAGCCTTCCCTAATTCTCCATCTCCATGCAGTTCAGGATTTTGGCTTCCTGGATCTCCCATTGCTTTTCCTCTTTAATGCAGTTACTATAGATGGACCCTGTATTATTTAGGATTAGATTATTTGTAACAAACCTCCAAATTTTATTTGCATACATAAGCTAGATATTTATTTCTCTCCCTTTTAAAAGTTCAGAAGTAAGCAGTCAAGATCAAGCTTGCTGTTTTGCCATGGATAGCCTCCACATCCAAAGTTACCTCATGGCTCAAGATGGCTGCTCTGGCTCAAGCCATCGTACTCTTATTCCAGTCAGAAGAAAAAGCAAAGCTGCTGTTGCTTTGACTGAAACTTAGAATGTAATTACGTGATTACATCTAGCTGTAAGGGGAAGCTGAGAAATGCAGGTCCCCGCCACGTCCCCAGGCATCATGGTTCTAAGGAAGAAGGGGAGTCTACGTTATGGAAGGAAACCAACCATGTGTCTGTGCAGCATGTGCTTCGGTCTATTTTAGCTTATTATCCTAGCGTATTGCCTACGGTTGCAGACATATGTGTTTTCTGCCTTCTTAGCATTCATTCTTCCTTCTCCTAGGAACATTACTCTAGTTTTGTTTTGGGAGAACTTTCTCCCCAGCTGGGGATGTCGATCAAGGTGCTGTCCTTTCCTCGGTAAAGGGGTGAGAATGAGACCCAGGAAGATCAGCTGGACTCTCCAGAAAATTGAAGTCTTGAGTAGAATGATGCAAAGACTGAAAATGGGTTGGAGATCCATTGACCCAGATGTCCATGACCCAGATAATCAAGCCTTGAAGAATGTCACTACTGGTTCCTCCTGCCTTGCCACAATGCTTTGCTTCCTGTCTTTTCTGAGTCTTTTCTTCAGGGTTCATGAGCCTATTCATTCATCTTCCAGGAATGTCCAGCTTTGCTTATGTAATCCAGAGTTGGTGTCTGTTGCCAGCAACTGAGGAAATCCTCAGGAATACACATGTAGACTCAGGCCCTCAAAATGGGCGGATGGAATTAATCAATACGGATCACAGAACTTCCCTTTGCCAGCCTCAGAAAATGGTTCTGTTTGGATTGGATTAAGACATAGACGGTTCGTTCAACATGAGGCACCGTTCAGAGAGGAAGAAACCGCTGAACTCGTGGGGTTTCAGTTGTTACAACCTGAGTCTCCCAACCTAAAAGGATCTCACATTTTACTTGCCTGGCACATTCATCGATTTGAGATGGAGAATGTTAAAAAAAAAAATCCCAATCCACTCCCTGGAGGCTCATGGCAAAATATTTCCCTGCAATGAACTATTTATCACTGGATGCTCACAGGTCTAGATCTTTGCCAGGGTTGCCCTCTGCTAATGGTGGTATGTTTATAACTAGACCAACAAAGTCATGCCCTCCTCATCCCAGTCACCACCAATACTACTTCCTCTTAGGCCCCATAGGCTCTTACGAAATTTAGGCAAATGACAACTCAAGAGCAGGCTGTGTTCCAAAAATTTATTGTAAATTGTTTGACATGAAGGAAAGGTTTCACCCCAGAAGCAATGTTATGCCTGTGTAAAGTGGTACATAGAGAAGGATCCCATTTTTGTTACACCCCCAATACACACCACACTCATATGTATGTTCACACACATGCACAAATAATCATATATCTAACTATTCCTATGTAAAACCATGTGAGGAAGTGGAAGAAATCACACCAGATTGCTAATGTGGGTATCTTTTAATAATGAGATAGTGAGCAATTTCTTTTTCTATCTCTTACTTACATTAAAAAAAATTCCTTTCAACAAACACAATTACTTGAATACTTAATCCACAAATGATTACATGCTTACAACAAGAGAAAACATATTATCAAGGGTAGTGCATCCTCAGGACAGCACTACTCTAATAATTTAATTGCAGTGGTTTTAGAATATTAACATTTAGAAACCAATGCAAACTTAATGCTAATTCTTTAAGTAAGCTTATTTAAAAAGTGGTTTCTTAGTGTCGCAGTAGGCTGAAAGCTGTGTGAATAAAGGCACTGTTTGCTTGCATATGGTACCCCCAGTGTTAAGCAAGTAATGAAGTAGAAGACGATAGGAAGGAAGAAACAGACGGGACATGTGGTATGGTAGAGAGAGCTTTAGAAGACAGAGTCAACATTTTAGGGTTTCCCCTAGAGCTCTGTCTTCACCAAAGTGTGTGATCTTGGGCAAGTCATTTCTTACTTGAGTCTTGCTTTATCCATCTGCACAATGAGAAGATAGGGCTACATTTTTTTAGATCAGTGATTGACAAACTCTGGCCTGTGGGCCAAATCTGGCCCACTACTTGTTCTGGTCAATAAAGTTTTATTGAAACTCTTTATGTACATTAACTTATATATCATCTATGGCTGCTTTTAGCCTACAGTAAAGTTGAAGAGTTGCAATGGAGAGAACTGATGATTTGCAACATTTAAAATATTCTATCTGGTCTTTTACAAAAAAAAGTTGCTGACTCCTAGTCTAGATGACTCTCAGTGGAATCTGTTTGTGAATCTACGTTGCCTAGAGTGTGGTTTTCCATTCCTGTGACTTTGGAGGTGGTGTTTGCATTTTCCTCCCTGATTGATCCTCATCCCAATTTAATGATGGGGAGGAGGTGGTCAAGGGGGCAGCTTTTGCCCTCCTGTGAGCCACCCTAGTACATGGTTCATCTCTTTACTCTCCTAATCTGGTGCTGGAGGGTCAGCAAAATTGACTAATCTGAGAAGAGGCATTTGAGGGGTGGGGAGGGAAAAATCTACCTTTAGGATAATGCTCTAAAGTTAGAAAATTGCCTGAGAAATTGATTGTGCTGTCAGCACCTTTAAACGATCTGTAAAATAGATCCTCGGGCCCTTCCTGCCCTGTCTCTTATGCCAGCTTATGGGCATTTCTGAATAGTGTCCATCGATTCTTGGAAACATTTTTCCTTCCTGTGCAAAATAATCGTAATCATTTTCCTGAAGATGTTCAGGCAATGGAACCCATCCTGCATGTGTGTGCTTTTCTCTCTGATGTAGTGGTCCTGCTCTTGAATTATAGATTATGCTCCGCTTTGCGCCTTTTAATTTGGCCCATGGATGCTGAAACCATTTCAACCGACCCTGCACTTTTCCCACTTACAGCTTTGCAGGCAAGACAGCCTTAATTTTCTGGACAAATGACCCTTTGCTGCACCAGCTGTGTCTCATCAAATCCCAGTGCTTCCTGCTTACCAAAGATAACACTGAGTCACCAATATTCACAATTGATTCCCCAGGGAAGACAGACCCCTGGCCCGGAAGGCCTGGAGACCCTGAAGCAGTGTGTAACCAATGCTGGTCATTGTCTGCTTTCTGCAACATTATGAGAGCTTCTTCCAAAGCACTCTTCCTCACTCCCTTTAAAGCACACAAGCCATGACTCAGTGAGGGATGGTTGGTCTTTGTTTTTCTCAGGGGAATCTGTCCCAATTTGACTCTGATTTCTGGGACAAGCCAAACAAAAAATGGAGACCAAACACTTGTGAGTTTCCTCCCTGCAAGAGCCTCCTGCATTAGCAGATCTCAGATCCAGATCTTCCTCCCGAATCTTGTCTCTTCATCCTACATGGTCATTGTATTTCTCAGAGGCTTAAAAAAAGGTTGATGTGAATTGAAGATGAGGGAGAGGATGACGTTGTCATATTTTTGACATGAGTCCATGTTTAATGTCTTTCTTCCAAGAATGAAATAAAATAAGGACTATAAAGTGTTTTCTAGAGCAACAAGTCTCGACCTATCATGTTCCCATGAATCTGCTAAAATTCAAATTCTGCAGGTCTGGGTAGGGCCAGGAATTCTGCATTTCTCTCTCTCTTCAAAGACAGGGTCTCACTCTGCTATCCAGGCTGGAGTTCAATGGTGCAGTCACAGCTCACTGCAGCCTCCATCTCACAGGCTCAAGTGATCTTCCCACCTCAGCCTTCCAAGTAGCTGGGACTACAGACATGAGCCACTGTGCCTGGCTAAGTTTTAAATTTTTTGGAGAGACAGAGTCTCATTATGTTGCCTAGGCTGGTCTTGAACTTCTGAGTTCAAGTGATCCTCCCACCTTGGCCTCCCAAAGTGCTGGGATTACTGGCATGAGCCACCGCACCTGGCCTGGATTCTGCATTTCGAGTCAGCTTCCAGGTGACACTGATGCTGCCGGTCTGAAGACCACACTTTGGATAACAAGATTGGATAACACAACAAGGTTTGAATAACATAGTATCCAATGGCATTAAATGCTGGCTTTCTTTTCTAAGTATACTAGACCATCAATAGCCCTGGATACTCACAAGAGGTAGGGCAGGGATCCAAACTCATGTCTGTGGATTCAGCCCACTACAGGGCTTTAGGACTTCTGGTATACCTGTATCAGTTCCAGAGGATAAGGAGAGCATGGGATGTATTTAATCATACGTTTAATCATTTGTTCAAACAACAAATCATTATTGAACATCTACTCCACCTTTCAAACCCAGTGATAATTCTAATTTTTGGCCAAAGGGGTTTTCACATGATCTCATTTCTGTCTCAGAGAGTTTGTACTTGTATCCTCTGCCTGAATTCCTTTCTCTTGGTCTTCCTGTTGAACAGACACAGCTCCATGAGAGAAGGACTTGGTCAGTGCTCTTTTCTGGGTACACAGTTGGCATGCAATAAACGTTTGTTGGATGAATGGATGACTCAGAAGAAAGTGGTAAGCAACATATCAGGGGCAATATTTAAACCACTTCCAACAATGCCTTTTGATCTCCCATTTCTGGAAGAATTTATAGGCCATCTACTAATATACTGAGGGTGAATTATTCTTACTGGATGAATAAAAGATGTTCTCATGAAGACCTTTGTGGTACCACAGCATTAGCAGAGTCCCAGCTAATATATGTAATTAAAAGCCACAAAATCAGATACACTGGGTGTATTAGTCTGCTAGAGCTGTCATGCTAAAATACCACAAAGCAACAGAAATTTATTTTCTTACAGTTCTGGAGCATGAATGTCTAAGAGTAAGGTATCAGCCGGGTTGCTTTCTGGTGAGGTCTCATTTCTCAGCTTTCAGATGGCATCTTCTTGCTGCTGTGTCCTCACATAGCCTTTCCTTTGTGCATGGAGAGAGAGATGGCTCTCCAGTGTCACAGTGTCATCGTGCCCTCCTCCTCCTCCTTCTTCCTTCCCCCTCCCCCTCCGCCTTCTTTTTTTGAGACAGGGTCTCACGTTTTCCCCCAGACTGGTGTGTAGTGCTGCAATCTTGACTCACTGCAGCCTCGACCTCACGGGTTCAAGCAATCTTCATGCCTCAGCCCCCACAAGCAGCTGGGACCAGCTGGGACTATAGGTATGCACCACCATGCTTGGCTAATTGTGTGTGTGTGTGTGTATATATATATATATATATACACACATATATATTTGTAGAGATGGGATTTGGCCCCGTTGCACAGGGTGGTCTTAAACTCCTGAGCTCAAGTGATCCACCCACCTCTACCTCCCAGAGTGCTGGGATTACAGGCGTGAGCCACTATGCCTGGCCAAGTGTCTTCCTCTTCTTTTAAGGACAGCAGTCCTATCAGATCAGGACCCCACCTTTATAATCTCATTTAACCTTAATCACCCCCTTAAAGGCTTTACCTCTAAATAGTCACATTGGGGGTTTAGGGCTTCAACATATGAATTTAGAGGGGACACAGTTCAGTCCGTAATCCTTTGTTTTAAGGATTAGGCTTAGTGGAGGTAGGTGGGCTTGCGAGTATATAGGGAACCCAGGAAAGCTTCCTGATGAGAGGGTCTTTAGGGTGTTCAGAAGCTCGTCTGTGGTTTCTATTGTAGCTCCTGCCATCAAGGTGACCCAGCTCTTTACTGAGCATGTGCTTCTTTCTGTCTCACTTGTTTTTAAACAAGTTAAAAAAAAGCCACAACTTTTTTATAGAGATGGGGTCTTGCTATGTGGACCAGGCTGGTCTCCAACTCCTGGCCTCAAGTGATCTTCCTATCTCTGCCTCCCAAACTGTTGGGATTACAGGCATAAGCTACCACACATGGCTAATTTTTTGTATCTTTCGTAGAGATGGGGTTTCTCCATGTTGGTCAGGCTGGTTTCGAACTCCCGACCTCAGGTGATCCACCCATCTCAGCCTCCCAAAATGCTGGGATTACAGGTGTAAGCCACCACCGTGCCCAGCTCTAAGTGCATTCTTCCTGATCTCCAGCAGCTCTTTGTTTTCCCTTTTACAAGCCTTGTCACCTGTTACCTTAATTACTTTTTAAACTCTAAGCTCTGGGACGGTGCACAGGACTTTCCGCTTTGTTCGTTGCAGCAATTCCAGAGCTTTGTAGAGGCTCGGTAATATTTGCAGGTTTAAAATGACCATGCAACCAAGCACTACAATACAGGTATGCATTGGGAAAGTCCAAGGCTTAGCATGCTTCCCTGATTTCTTTGGTTTGTGAAACTGGCTAATGTTCACTGAGTCAGGCACTTGCTAAGCCCTGGGGATAGATGCAGCAGTGAATGAGAAACACAAGGTAACTTCCCTCATGACGTTGCATTCTATGGGGAGGGGGAACAGATGCAACACCAGCAAACAAAACCAATTACAAGATAATTTTAGATGATGACAAGTGCTCCAAAGAAGGGAAACAGAATCATGTAGAATAAACAGAGTAGGCATAAAGGATTTGTGGAAGGAAGGAAGGAAAAAAGGGAAGGAGGAAGGAAGAAAGGAAGGAAGGTAAAAAGGGAGGGAGGGAGGAAGGGAGGGAGGAAGGAAGAAAGGAAGAAAGGAAAGAAGGAAGAAAGGAAAAAAGGGAGGGAGGGAGGAAGGAAGAAAAGGAGGGAGAGAGGAAGGAAGAAAGGAAAGGAGGAAGGAAGGAAAAAAGGGAGAAAGGAAGGAAGGCAGGAGGGAGGAAGGCATTGCTATACAAAACTTCCTGCTTGGTGTTTTCAGTTTCAGACGATGCTAGTATGTTGGAGAATAATCAGATACACCCATTTGTTTTCTTGCCACTTTCAAACATTTTAACTTTTTATTGAAAGGTGAAAATGTTCATTGTAAAGCTCGATAAAATTTCACAAACTGAACATTTCCAGATCAAGTTGCTGAACACCAGTGACACCTCAGAACCCCACTCCATGCTCCCTTCTGGCCATTATTAACACAACTCTGACTTCTCACTTGTGCTGGACTTTAAACCATCAGGGCCAATAATATTACAGAGTGGAATGCTAAAAATAACATAACTCTGGTATGCAGAGCACACTTTTGCAAATACTGGATCCCAAGCCGTGACATTTCACTAAAACACATGAGTTGGCTCTGTCCCAACAAACTTGTTAAAGTGGTCCTGTCCCTTCTCCTAACACTGGCTTCACAAGCTCTGCTCTCTCTTTTTGGTCTTTAACATCAGCTTTTTGGTTTGTTTTGTTTCTTTAGACAGAGTCACATTCTATCACCCAGGCTAGAGAGAAGTGGCACAATCTCGGCTCGCTGTAACCTCCACCTCCTGAGTTCAAGTGATTCTCATGCCTCAGTCTCTCAAGTAGCTGGAATTACAGGTGAATGCCACCATGCCCGGCTAATTTTTTTTTTTTTTGTATTTTTAGTACAGTTGGGGTTTCTCCATATTGGTCAGGCTGGTCTCGAACTCCTGGCCTCAAGTGATCCACCTGCCTCGGCCTCCCAAAGTGCTGGGATTACAGGCATTAGCCACCCCGCCAGGCCAACATCAGCTTTCGACAGATGAGGAATTTCACAAATATTTTCAAATGCCAAAATTCTCAGCACTAAATGCAAACCTCTCCATGTGCAGGGTTATGCAAGCATCAGAGAATGGGTGGGGATCTTTTGCACTTAGTTGATTTCATTAAACACCTTTACCAACTCCGCACTGTTACATTTGTCTTGTTTTTAATTTCGATCTTGAGTCAACTCTGCTCTGCCAAGTTTTAGTAGAGATATATGCAGAAGGAGTTTTAAATAAAAATTTCCATCTGTCCAGCACCTAGAAAAAGTTCTACACAATGTTATATCAAAGGCCACATGAGTAGTCAATTTTCTGGGAGCGTTGGAAAAGCATGGAGAAATGCATTTCCTGGAATCTACCTTCCATCCCAGGCAGGGCTCGGGCCCTGTCCTCAATTCTTAGCCAGAAGCCCTGGGGTTAATCTTCCTAAATGACAATTAACAGGTGGGGCCTCTTGAAATCTCTGTGGCAAGACCTCTGGGTCTATAAATCTGCAATGGGACCAATGCTCTGAATTCTTAATCAAGCCTGTTTCCTTTATTAATCTCCAAGACTGGCAGTGATTTATAAGCAGGGCTTCCATTTGGTTCAGAAAATGAAATTCATTTCACAAATCCGTAAGTGTGGTCCAAATCAATTGGCCACGATACTTTCCTATTTCATGCTCTGTGTCACACTGATCTTTTAACTTGATTGTTCTATTACCAAGTATTCACTTAAAAGCCTTTGCTGGGTTTCTGTGCCTCACGAAAATAATATTAGCCCCAGCACAATGATCATTACTGATACTAAGATTGGGCTTTTAGATGACGGCAATTGGAAAGGGATAGTGGTGAGCTGAGACGAGGAGGAGGTAATGAGACTTGAATCATCGGGTGTCAAGGTTCCTAAGTGATGGAGAACTGAGTGATCGTGGGAAACCCGTTTACATGAAGGTCTCTGGGTCCCACCCAAACTCTGCCAAATCAGTGTCTCTGGGAATGGGGAAATGATATCTTGAGAATTCTACAGCTGAAACTAAAAATTCTAGGAATACAGGGAGTTTCTCCCTCAGTCTAGCAAGACGAGCTTGTTTGTTTCTTCAACAAATGTCTATTGAGTATCAGTTATATACCAGGCACTGTGATAGGCATTTGGGATACATCAGGGAATCCATAGGCAGGAATCCCTAGCTTGCTGGATATGGCAACCGTTTAGATGATTGTGGAGAATATAAAAAATAATGATTAGCACTCATAGAATATGCACTAGAATTTCTCATTTAACCCTCAACGCAGGCATAAGAAGTGGTATGTGCTACTACTTTCAGAGATGGGAAAATTGATACTCAAAAGGCTGAATTACCCAAGGTCACATGGCTGATAAAATGTGGATCAGGGATCCAAACCCAGGTCTGCTGAACCAGCCTGCTAGAAATTTTACGTCTGTATCTGTTTCAGGGGCTAAAGTGAGGATGATATATAATCAAACATGTTACTGGTTCTTCTGTGCAAGCCACAAATAGTTATTGAGCATCTGCTATGAGCAGACTCTTCTCAAAAGGTGGAGACTCAAGGGTGAATGAGATACCATGTCCAGCAGATAAGAGAAACACCTCAAAATACAAAACAATGTATGTGACAGAAGTGGTAAGGGAGTTATAGATGGGATGTCTGGGTATAAAATCAACAAAGAGGGTGCTTGTGGCTGGGGCTCCCAGCTAGTTGGGGTCAACAGAGGATTCGTGGTGGAGCTGGAGGAGGCTAAGTTGAAGGACACGTGGGAGCTGGCCAGCTGAGGGAACAGCATATACAATAAGGAAGTGCATGCAGAGGAGGCCCCTGGTTCTCAGCCTGGCGAGAGGTGAATGGGAGCTGGGGAAGATGATTCTGGAGAGGCAGGAAGAGGTAAGCTTTAGGAGTTCTAAGGAATCTGGACCTTCCATGGGAATTAGAAAGACATGGATAGTTCAACAGTATCAGACTTAAATTTCAGTATGAGCCTCCCCGCTGTAATAGATTTGGAAAATGAGTTTAGGTGAGGCAAGAGGCTCATTGAGCCAGTTCAGAGGGGATGGGTGAAGGCATTCTCCCAGGATGCCTCGACAACCTCATCTGTGGTCTGTTTATGCACTGGAAAAGTCTGGGAAACTCCCCTTTGGATAAATGGTGGTGTGGTACCACTCAGCTGGGGCAATAGCCATCTGAGAAGAATTAGCTACACTTTACAGTAGCTTCCAGGAGTAAAGAGTCAAGATGAGGTAGGTGGCTGCTTTAATGATGTCAATACTGGTAGCCTGGAGCCTTGTCAGTTGGTGTTAGTACTATTCAGATAATTTGGATAAGTATACAACATGTTATCCAGGCAATGGCCCACTTGGTTTGAACAAAAGGCCATGAGTGCAGAACACACACTATCCATGAGACAAATAGGTTGGATTCAGGGTATTTCTGCTGATATCAGGAGGAAGTGAAGAACTGGGTCGCTTAAGCAGAAGTGTTAGCCCTGCTAATGGGTGCCACCTGGTGACCTTTTGGTGATAATGGTGTCAGACACATGATAAAGACTTGTGATGGCAGGAAACACCGTATGTTTACAGAGTAATTTTCTCAGCATGGGTTCAAAGTGCAAATTGCTTGTGTTCATATTGCCATCTGCAGAAGAGCTCAGGAAGGTGAGGGTATGCCTGTGTCAGCCTGGATGTTACTGCTGGAGTGCGGAACGGCACATCACATTGTTTGCACCATCACCATCGTCTTCATTCCCATTCTTCCACTTCTTGGAGTCTTCTCTGGGCCAAGCTATGCTAAGCACATCCCATGTTAATTTCCTGACAGTGGTCACAAGGCCCTGTAGGATCTGGATCCTTATTTCTTCTCTGTTCACCTCCTGGGTCACTCTTCTCCAGCCATAGTGGCTTCCTTGCTGCAGTCGACTGTACCAGACAACACGTTCCTGCCTCAGGACCTTTGCACTGGCTGTTCTTTCTTACCTGGAGCACTCTTCCCCACGTCCTCATTTCCTCACTCACTTTCTTCTTGACTCTGCTCAGATTCACCTTCTTGGTGAAACTCACCCTAATCAATTCAACACTGCAACTTTCCTCTCCTCCATCCTTATTCCTTATTTCCACCATTTCTGTTTCCCTTCAATAGTGGTTAACTTTTAACATTCAAAATAACTTAATGTCTATTGTCTGTTTCCCCTGCTGGGAGATAAGCTCCAGAGATCCTGGCAGAGAGTAGATGCTCAGTTAATGTTGAACACCTATCATTACTCTAATCCTTAGAACAATGCTATATGGTAGAGGTTCTTCAACCTCATTTTATGAATGAGAAAACTGAAGTTCAGAGAGGTGAAGTCGGTGGCTCACGTCACACAGCACAGCTGCCAATCTCAATGCAGCTTTGATCCCAAAGAAACTCTTACCCACCACTGTTTCTCTGTAAATGTGGGTTTAATTGAGCGAGGGGCTTAGAGAAACCACTCAGCTTTTGTAGAGTTACTTCTTCAGAGGAAGAAAGAAATCGATTTTCCTGGAACCCAACCCCACACACTTCCTATGTGGCCAAATCTCTTATCATTAGCTATAGCTTTTGGTAGACCACTTAAGCTCTGGTTAGGCCAACTGAGATGGGACCTCAAATGATTAGCAGATTTCCGGACATCAGGAAATGGGCTCAAACTCCACAGGGAGATTAACCTGTCTTGATAAGGTCTATGGGAATCACTGAAATTATTCCTGCCTCTGTATTCACTCCGACAGGACTCTAGAATTTCCCATGTAGGAACCTAGAACACTTTATTGCACTAATCTATTTATGAGCCTTAAAGGACCCCTGTTGTTTCCCTGCCCTGAATCTCTCCTTTCTTCATCTGAAAGCAGCTCTTTGATTTTTCACTGGAAGACCACCTCTTTCCACTCTCAAGTCATGTGGCTTGGGGTGGGGGACTGAGCTCCCATTAGATGCAAAGCTGGGCATGAGATTTGGTCAGATCAGTCTGTGCAATCCATCCCTGAGCTCCAGTGATTGATTGAGGGAAGGTGTGGAAACACAAATGGGTCCAGTTACAATCAGCTCTGGGACTTTGGCTGAAGCTTTTAGAAAAATGTTATTCTCTATCAGGTTTCTAATCTGGCAGAATTGGAGTCTGGAGCTCCTAGTGGCCTTTTTGGGAACCAAAATGGAGAGCCTCTCTGGGTATAAAATCAACAAAGACAGGGAGAAAAGCTGGGAGCTGAAAAGAAACAGATTGTTGATAATATCATTTGAGCCCCTGGATCAAGCCATGCCTGAAACCCGGACCTTTAAACTTGAAAGTTACCTGAGCCAATGCATTTCCTCTTTTGCTCAAGCTGTTTCAATTTGACTCCTTTCACTCAAAAGACTTCTTAGTGCAAATGGGCTTGGGTTTCAAGTTGGAGAAATAAACAAATGGGATGATTTCTATCCCAACACAGTCACATGAGGAAAACCCACTAAAAAAGGGAGTAGGATGTCTTTAAATTCTTCTTAATGAATATGACTGATGGTACTCCAAGTCGTTTTATAGACACCTCTGTCAAACTGCTCCCTTATTCCTTTAAATGGGGACTTGAGCTGGAGGTTTCACAATTTTCTACATTTGGGGTTTCTCTCAGCAAAACTGAGAATACGAAAAGTGTGTTTCCTGGGTCCTTTTCCTTCTCTTTACTTTCCTTTTCCTTTCCTTCCACTGAAGTTGCTGTGCTTCCCCTGTACAGAGAATTGAATGTCTGTGTGCTCTCTGATTTGCAGCACCCTTCAGCCTTCCTTTCCTGTGGAGCAACTTATGCCCCTGGAACTTGCCTTTCTGCATCCTGTTCCCAGAGCCTTAGACAGAGCGGCAGACTAATTCATACTAAAGTGTAAGTGGCTAACAATACAATCTTTTAAGTGGAATATCTGGATAGGGAAGCACTTTAATCCAAACGATGGAAGTTGTAGGAGCTTTTAGAAGTAAGTTGGGGGAGATTTTGATGGCAATTGTTTTTTGGGGGAGTAGAGAGATTCCCATTATGATCGCCCATCTATTCTGCCTGAATGTGAGTTAGCTGTCCAGTGTTGAAGAAGGGTGGGGCATTTTCCAAGCCTTGTACTCCGTCAAAAGTCAGGGGAGTAAAGGAGCAATGATGGTTCAGCCTAGGCCTCTCCATCTCTTCCTGCACTCCCTTCCCAGAGGGCCGGGCATCTACATGCTGCTGACCAGGAGCTGAGAATAGCCAGGCACTAGTCCCAGAGGTCATCTTCCCCCACCAAGGACTCAGAGGACAGAAAAATCCATGCCCTATAGCAGTAGGTTTTCCACCCTAGCACCTGATAAGCTGGAGCTGCGTTTAACAAAAGCACATCATGGGACATGTTTTCAGGAATAAGACGCCCCTATCGGTCCCAAGTGGAGGGTGATGGAGACACTGGCCGAGTTAATGCATTGCTGGCCCAGACCCAGGCTCCGGCAGCCCATTCCTCTCAAATTCCTTTGTAATCAGCTAAATTAGCCCATTGATAGAACAGCTCATCAAGGGGCAGCTCAGAGGAGGGATTGATGGACGGTCACCTTTTCAAGGCACTCTGGACTGGGGGATAAATGGCCCATTTACTCATGAGGTTGCAATTGAGTGTTTTCCCTACATCAATAATTTTTCCTTTCTTGCCCTCGCTCTTCCTGGTTCTGGGCAGAAAGAGGCCCGTGCCACATCAGATCTTATTCCTTCCCGAGCTTGAGTGCAAAGTTTGTGCTCAGCTTAACTTGCTCATTGCTGGTGGAGCACAGTCATCCTCTTAGAAATGAAGTCTTCCCTTTATAAATACTGCATCTGTCCAAAAAGCATGGGAGGCCTTTCCTACAGCAGCTTATCCTACAGGAGAGAAGGAATTGCTAATATTTCGGTCCCTGCAAAGTCTCTCCCACAATTATTTTAGGGCACTCCCACAATTATTTTATTTACACCAGTGAAGTCCTATTTGGGAATAACTTCAATATCAGAGCTAGTTCTCTGGAGGGTTCTAGCATTCATCTGTTAGAATTAACAAGACCTAAGACTAATTTCAGGAGCTATGACTCAGATCTGCCAGTGTTTGATGTCATATAAACCAGCCTTCCAAGGCTTACTTTATGAACAATTCTGTAAGTAATTAGGTGGCAGAGATCACAAATAGACACCTAGAGGAAGAACAGGGGGAAAAACACAACTGGCCCAGCTGGACCCATGTTATGAGTATTAGTACTTGCAGCCTGGGATAACGTTTTCAATGACAGTACAATGCATGGGTTAAAAATGGTTGTGTTTCCAAACTTGGGCAGAAGCAACTATGACATGCACTGAAACACTGTCTAAGAGGGTACGAAAAGTGGCTTTCTTAAGACAAAGATTCAGGCAAAGAAATGGCATCGAATTGTTTCCTGAAAAACAGTATGGCGATTTCTCAAAAATCTGAAAATAGAACTACCATATGACCCATCAATCCCACTACTGGTCTATCCAAAGAAAAAAGAAATCAGTATATCAGAGGGATACCTGCAGTTTATTGCAGCACTTTTCACAATAGCAAAGACATGGAATCAACTTACATGCCCATCAATGGATGAATGGATAAAGAAAATGCGATAGAAGTCTCCAGAGAACTGAATAGATAAAGAAAATATATACACAATGGAACACTATTCAGCCACAAAAAAAAAAAAGAATGAAATCATGTCACTTGCAGAACATGGATGGAACTGGAGGTCATTATGTTAAATGAAATAGGCTAGGCACAGAAAGACAAATACTGCATGTCCTCATTCATATGTGGGAGCTAAAAAACCTGATCTCACAGATGCAGAGGACAGAACGATACATACCAGAGACCGAAAAGGGTGTGGGGGAGAGTAGAGGTGAAGATATGTCTTCTATGGGTACAAATATACAGCTAGATAGAAGAACTAAGTTCTAATGTTTGACAACAGACTAAGGTGACTATACTTAGCAACAATAATATGTGTATTTCAAAGTAGCTAGAAGAGAGGAGTTGAAGTGATACCAGCAGGTAAAAATAATAAACACACAATGTGATGGACACCCCAATTACCCTGTCTTGATTGTTTCATATTCTTTGCATGTAACAAACATTCACATGGACCTCATTAATAAGTAAATTATTGGATATCAATAAAAGGTGAACGGGATCTTGAGATGTGAGAATGGGAGAAAGTAGATCTTCTACATCACCATTGTTTTACGTTGCATGTAATTAAAAAATACATCAAATTGATAAATTTCACATGACAAGTATTTGACTCTTTCATCTGTTCCCTAGAAGTTTGTAAATTCATGTTGGTCAAAAATTCTTTCACGTGGACTCTCCTTATGTGTAGGGACATCTTATACTTGGCATCGTCTTATATCCAGGTATACATAAAATCTTGTGTATTTCTGGAGGCACAGGGATGATTTGGGGAAAGACTTGGAAATGTTTTCCTGCGGTTTTAGATTTAAACATGTATATATTTTTTCTGCCATTTTGAATGTGCTTGGAAAGGCAAGCAAGAAAAATAAAATCATGTTTATTTAGGTTAGTATTTGCCTAAGTAAATTCTGTTCTGGGATATGTTTCCTAAGAAAAGGGTTCTATGACCAAAGAAGTTTGGGCAATGCTGGGCTCAAGAGCACCTTCTTGGAAAGTGAAGTGTACTTAAACTCCTAGAACCTAAGTTCTGTAGAATTACTAGACCTTAGAATCTCTGTCTTTACAGAACACTTACTAGTATCAGATAAAACAAAATGGTATCCTAGAAACGATTTGGGATATACTGAATGGAGACTGTCTTGAAAATTTCAAGGAGAGGGGGAGTCAGAAATATAATTTGTAAAATTATTTAGATACCAGGGCATATTTATGTCTTTAATTTCCCACAGTAGCAGTCCCTCCCCTCGTCCCTGTGACAGAATACACAGGTTGTGACTGTGCACCCCAGGGAAGATTAGATTTTGTGACCAGGTAGACTTGGAATCAAACTCTGGCTTTTTGTGTGTGCTGTGTGACCTTGAGCAAGTGCCACCCACTCGCTGAGCCTCAGTTTTCTCCTTTGTAAAAAGGGCTCCATCATTACTTATCTTAAAGAATTTCTATACAATAGGAAATGAGGTAACACAGAAGGAGTATGTAGCACAGTGCTGGACACTTGTAAGTGCTCAGGGAATGGTTGCTGTTGTTCACCGTTGCGTCTCTTCTCGCAGCCCCTGCATGTTTTTAAGTTTGCTTTCTTGCCTCAGCCTCATCTGTTGAGATGGCTTGAATTGAGCTGAAATAGGGCAGATAAGGATTAATTTAGGGTGGACTTTATTGCCAATGCATATGTCTTGGGAATATGCAAATGCCCTCAATTCCCACCTAAGAGATTCAGAGAGACACACTCACCTGTCCTCCATCCTGCCCAGGATACCTGCCCCAGAAGTGTGGCAACATCCAGCTGGCTCACAGAAAATGAGACTGTTGGACACTTCAGAGTTCAAATGTTTCCTTCTGAAGGAACAGTCAGCTTCCTTTATTAAAAAAAAATCCACCATATTGTATTTTAATGACAAGGGCAAATGTGCACATTGTAGAACTTTAAATATGGTGTAAGTGTAAGATGTGAACAGTGGGTCTTCCTTTCACCAATTTCCAGGGATGATCACTGGGAGAGATGGGCAAGTGTTCTTATGCCCCCTTTCTATGCACCAAGAAGAAGAGGAATGAGCATGTTTTGAGTGCTTAATACATACCAAGGACGTGAAAATGCCCCATACACTATCTCCTTTTGTCCTCAGGCCACATTATACATGGGATGGGATGGGATGGGAACCCTTATTTTACAGATGAGGCTCCTGGGACTTAGGAGGGTTAAGGAAACCTGAGGTCACTCACCTAGTTAGTAATGGAGCTGGGATGTGAACTCTAGTCTGTTCAACCATTTTCCAAATGTTTAGTTATTATAACACACACACACACACACACACACACACACACACACACACACACACACACACCCCACACATACAATTTTCTATCACCAAACAGGATCATATTATTTATTTCTAGTGATCTTTGACGTGCTTTTTTTTCTTAATGATCTATTATGAACACTCCTCCTTGATTGTAGCTATAGCTCTAGTTCATTGTTTTTAGCAGCTGCATGGATTCCATTATAGGAATGAACATAATTTATTTTACCAGTTCTCTACTGATGGGCATTTACGTAGCTTTGTCCATTTGTGACTCTTTCTTGTCCTTCCTGGGTCTCAGAAGGGCTGAGCTTCCTCCAGCTCTCTAGCTTGTAAGAGGAGAATCGGTGTAGTGACTCCATCAATCTAAGCTAGGCAGTCTTTAAAAATACATAACCCAAAAAATAAGGCTCCATTAAACAAACTTATAAAATATGAATGGGTTGCTTACCCTGCCCCTGCTCAAGAGCATACAGGTCAGCTCCTTGGAACTCAGGAAAATGGAGCATCTGAGATCTTCCTCCATATATTTACAAGAGTGGTGTCACCCTGTCAGGTATGGGGTCTTGAATCCAATTAAATCGTGAACTTCAAATGGAAAGGACTCTAGTATTCTGATGAACCATGAAGAAGAGCCAAATGTTGCTGAGTATGCTTGTGTGTGCTCATGCATGCTTGTATCAAATCTCACACTCAACCAAATTTGCTCAGATAAACTCTTGGTAAACCAGTGAATTCACCAGGCATCTAGAGTGGAGTGGGGTTAAGTTCATGGACATGAAGCCAGGCCAACTAGTTTGGTGGCCTGGCTTTGCCATTTGTCAGCTTTGTGTAATGTTGGGCAAGTTATGTAACCTCTCTACCTCAGTTTCCTCATCTGGAAAGTGGAGATAGTCCCTACCTTGTGAGGTGACTGTGAGGATTAAGTGAGTTTAAATAGGCAAAGCAGTAAGTTCCTGGCACATGGTATCATATGTGGGTTATCTATGATTATTATTAGGTATGTGCATGCTATTTTAAATATTTTTGAATATCACAGTAAATACATGGTCACTGATCAAGCAGTATCGATTAGTAAGAACACAAACCACAACCTCACTCCCTCAAATTCTCTGTAATCCCCCCCAATCCAGAGAAAGCCCACTCTGAACATTTTGCTCTATAACATTCCAAACATTTTCCTCTGTGGGTATACACTTTCAGGCACACATGCACGGGCACACTGGATGTATGACTTAATTGCACAAATCTTATATCTTAAGTCCTCTTTTATAACTTGATTTTTTTTTTCATCTAACAAATTATCAGCGCACACCCAGAGTGTTAGTTTGCTGGAGCTGCCATTGCAAGGTACCACAGACTAGATGGCTTAAACAACAGAAATTATGTTTCTCCCAGTTCTGGAGGCTGGAAGTCCAAGAACAAACTGTGGGAGGATTTGTTTCTTCTGAGGCCTCGCTTCTTAGCCTGCAGGTGTCTGTCTTCTCCCTGTGTGTTTCCAAGGTCTTTTCTCTGTACCTGTCTATGTTCAAATTTTCTCTTCTTGTAAGGACACCAGTTGCATTGGATTAGGGCCCACCCTAATGACCTCATTCCAACTTAATTATCTCTCTTAAGACCCTGTTTTCATTTTTCTTTTTCTTTTTTGAGGCAGAGTCTCACTCTATTGATTGGGCTGGAGTACAGTGGCGCGATTTTGGCTCACTGCAACCTCCACTTCCCAAGTTCAAGGGATTTTCCTGCCTCAGCGTCCTGAGTAGCTGGGACTACAGATGTGCACTATGTCCAGCTAATTTTTGTATTTTTAGTAGAGACAGCATTTCACTATGTTGGAAGGCTGGTCTCAAACTCCTGGCCTTAAGTGATCCACCTGCCTTGGTCTCCCTAAGTGCTGGGATTACAGGTGTGAGCCACCACACCCTGCCACCCTGTTTTCATATAAAGTCACACTTTGAGGTATTTTACTGAGAGCTGGAACTTCAAAATATGAATTTTGGGGGAGCCAAAATAAGTCAGCTCATACTACCCTTTATTGAGCTGGAACAACTGGATATTCTCTGAACCTGGAATCACAGACATATTTTGTGTTATGTGAGGACTCTTAGCTGGTATTGGTGACCTGGAAGGAACAGTGTTGGGAAGGGTTCTGAGGTCCTATCTGGGCACAGTGAGAAAGACTAAGATGTTGTGTGTCATGTGTAAAGGCCTGGGGAGTGATGCCACTCATGCCATCCTTTTGGCTGAACTCAACTTGAACTAACCTGCTTTGTGATTTGTTTCTAGCCCATCCCATCACAGAGGGCAATCTGGAATGCAGCTTTGTCCAGGATATTTCCTCCTATTTTGACCTTTGAGGTCTCACCAAGCCAATGAGTGGCTGGTGCTTCCTGATGGTGATGACGGCCAAGGAGTGGGTGGACAAGGCTGAGTCCATGTGGCTGATACCACTGGCCACGTAACCCTTAGCCCCGCAGAATTATCTGTGCCTGGCTGGATTGAATTTGATCTCTCCACTGAAATGATCAACTTCTTTGGGCTCATTTTGCCATAGTGCTTGGTGTTTACTCTGCCTGTGGTACTGATAAGTAAAGCCTGATTTGGGGTGAGGAAATAGAGTCTGTGTATATCCTTCCCTGGCTCACAGTTTCTTTTTGAAAGACCCCAATCAGTTTATCAATATGTTAAATTCTATCTTCCAGTGATTTGAGGATGAGCAAAAAAAGATGTATGAAAATAGATTTTCTATATAGTTCATCCATTCACTCATAAATTAATTTATAAATATTTACAGAGTACTTAAATGTAGAAAGCATTATTGCTCATTTAAGAGATGTAGAAAATGGTTTAATGAAGAGATGATAAAGATAAGAAAAAGAATTGCAGAAAATGAAGCAGAGAGAAAAGAACTTTCTCTTGTATTTCAGTTCATTTTTCTTGACTTCCACCCCATTAGTCTTTCTCTTTCTCTCTTGTGCAGAAATGTTGCCATCCTAAAAACACTGGAAGACCCTGGCATTGAGAAGAGAATAAAATATATCAGTGTGGGGGAAGGTTTTAGAGATCAAACTCAGCTCCCACGTTTTCCAGGTGTGAAATGGAGGTTGCAGGAAGTTAAATAATTTGTCAAGGTCTTACAAGTCATTGGTAGACAATCATGATCCTTCATGATCTTCAGGCAGGAGTTAGACATTCCTATTTTTGGCTTGATCTCATTCTTGTTTGCCCTGAAGTTGAGTCTCTTGGTAGCTTAGAACCCTCAAATGTGTAGAAATCAGGTCCTGCCTCATAGTATTTATAAAGAATAATTATATTCCGAATCTCTCTCTTTAAGGGAAGTTGCTGGACATTCACCTGAGTTGCTTACAAAAAATTTTTCAGAAGGGATAAATTAATTTGCTAATTTATGTTCCTCCCACTCATGCATGAGAAACATCTGTAATAATACACTTCATCTCCATTCTTATTGGACGTAGCCACTGAAAGCAAGAACCACCACAAAGCTAAAACTTTGCTAATTTGATTGGGTTTGGGGGAGGGGGTATAGAAATAATATCACAGTTGTTTCTAATTTTATTTCCTTGATTTACCATGTGGTTGGGCATTTTCTTAAATGTTAATTACTGATATGTTTTTATTCTATTCTGAATTGCTTATTCATGTCCTTTGCTCATTATTTCATGTGGAGAGTTTGTTTTTCTAATTTACTACAAGTATGCTTTATCTAGAGATAGGGAGAACTATTTTTATAATTAAAATGTTAACCTGGATGCAGCAAATATTTCAGCATAGATTTTTGCACATGATCAAGAGGCTTTGCTATTTTTAATCTTTTCCATCCTAGTGGTTATTTCACCAGCTCTCTTCCTCCTAATTATGGTATCTTGCTTATTTTCTTCTTGATTAAATCTCTTGGATCTTTGTATCTTCGTTTTGAATTTTTATAATGCAAATTTATGATTTCTCCTTTTCCCTTTGTTGATAACCCTTTTATGTTGTTCTTTTCTAACTTCCTGAGTTGATGCTCAGTACATTTATTTATTCTTTTAAATATAATGATAGTAGCATTTAATACTATGACTTTTGCTTCTAATTACAGCTTTGGGCACTTTCCCTGCGATTTAAGAAGTACGCAGCATTCTTATTATTGTTATTATCTTTGTTGTAATTGTTGGGTTTGACTTCCTCTTTGTCTCAAATTATTTGGGAGAGTGCCTTTAAATTTCTAAGTGGTCAAGGTTTTTCAAAATACTCCTACAAAAATAATTTCTAGTTTTATTACCTTGTAGTCACAAAATTCAATTTTTGGCAACTGCTCACCGCTTAATGTCTTAAGTTCAGACACTCTTGAGACAGGCCTTAGACTGTCCCTGCTCTTTAGGAGAGTTAAAGTCAAAGGGGTCTCAGATCCTGGATGAAATTGAAACAGCTGACATCCTCAGGGGGTTTCTGTTTGCAGCCCTGATATAGATTATTGTGATGGCTGTTGAGAAATCAAGGGTTAGAAGGATGGTTTCAGAATCTGCCTTTTCCCCTAGTACATTTTAAAGTTAGAAGTTGCTTAATGCTATCAGAGGCTAGAATTTCCTCCCCTGACATGGTTAGGCTTTGGGTCTCCACCCAAATCTCATCTTGAATTATAATCCCCATAATCCCCAGGTGTCAAGGGAAAGACCAGGTGGAGGTAATTGAATCATGAGGGCAGTTTCTCCCATGCTGTTCTCTTGATAATGAGTGAGTTCTCACGAGATCTGATGGTTTATAGGGGACTTTTCCCTCTTCCCTCTTCCCTCAGCACATCTCCCTGCTGCCTTGTGAAGAAGGTGCCTTGCTTCCCCTTCTGCTATGATTGTAAGTTTCCTGAGGCCTCCCCAGCCATGCTGAACCGTGAGTCAATTTGACCTCTTTCCTTTATAAATTACCCCATCGCAGGCAGTTCTTTATAGCAGTATGAAAACATTGTAATATATCCTTTTAGGTAGATGAAGGTCTAAATGATAAAGAATTCACATTGCTTGTCTACAAGAATCTCGGGTTTGAGGCTGCTCATGTTTCTTTGTCTAGAGAGAGTACCAGAATTGATGTTTCCTGAGGGCTTTACTTTGCCTTGTGCTGGGTCGCCGCTATGCCGTAGAAGAACTGTTGGTCCATTTGGTTACTCGTTACCCTTACCCCTGAGTTTTAAGACGGGGCCTAGCCGGTTGGCTAGAACTACCTTTTTGATTCACTGAAAATGCATGTTGCTGAACCATGGCTTTTCATTTGAATAAAAAAAGCATTACCTGTTATAGAGTCCACTTAAAAATATAGAGCAATGGCGAGATTTTTATTTCCATATGGATTATGTTAAGGAGTGTGTGTATGTGTATGTATGTACACATACATAAGAAAGAGAAATGGCCCTATTATAGGAAGCCTCATTAAAGAGGCCTGGAAAAGGTTAGTTCATTTGCAGACTATACATCTTAATCTCCCCACACTGCACACTAACCTGGAAGGAGAGAGAGAATCTACAGACAGAGAGATCCTGGCTTCATTCCAAGCCCTGGATCAAGTAGACCTTGCTCTTTCCTGCCAGCTACCCCTCATTAGCACTATATATTAACCCAGAGAAACTGTTCTCCCAAGGAGCTCCTGGAAATGGGAGAATGTGGAAACCAGTTCAGAGTAGTGAAGACACATGCCTTTTGCCTGGAATCCATTCCTTGGCTGGCAGGTGCACCTGGGGCTCAGGCCCACTGAAATGAGGGCGCAGAAGCCAGGAGCATGTTATAGCTTAAAGCAGTGCTGATAGGTTGAGTGGCTGATCACCTGCTGCTGGCTGGTTCCCATCTGTGTTAACAGCTTCCAACTGGCCTCATTATTTGGGAAACTGGAGGCCTTTGGACAAAGGCCCTTATGCCAGTTTTACACACATCACCACATCCCCTGCAGGCTCTTTTCAGGTTCCAAGTTGCAAGCCCTGAGGAGTGGAAATAGGCAGGAAGGAGCTGGCTTCTGCCCTTTCAGGCTTGACTCTTTATCCATTCTTCTGAGTCTGTTTCCCTGCGTGAAAAGTGTATGGGGGTTGGGAGGGAGGTAGAAACAGCTATTTCCACCTACTCCTTAAGGTCATGAGGATTAAGAAGGGAAGAAACTTTTTATTTTATTTACTTTTTATGGTGTGTGCCAGGCTGTAGGTGGGCACTTCCAAACAGATGCTGGTAAAGCTCCTCCTTTGCCTTCCTGTCCTTTCCTTCACTGTACCCTCTTGTCCCGTGCAGTGCCCGCTTTCTTCTCCCAAGGCCCAGTCTCTGTCTTCCCACAGCACCTAGTCTGCACCATGTATTCTGTCCTTGGTGATGACGCTTCTTGATCCCCAAAGTGTGGTCTGTACAACAGCACCCCTCGGAAGCTTGTTAGAAATGCAGAACCTCAGGCCCCACCCCAGACCTGGCGAATTAGACTCTACATTTTAACCCTCTCCCTAAGTGACTCGTATACACGGTCAGGCTGTATAAGGGCGGCCCAAGCAGACTCTCTTCTACATCTGTGCATGTGTTTGTATCATTCATGAGACCCTCTCCTCTAGTGACTTCTGTCCTGGAGATTCCCCCCCCCCCCAAAAAGGAGGCAGAGAATGTGCCTGTTCTAAAGATTCAGGCATAAGAGGGAACTGAGTTATGGACACACAATGCCCTTTCTCTTTGTCAGTGCTCTTTTGATTTTTCTGATTACATCGAGAGACTGTATTTGGGGCTTATCTGTGCTTAATACCTTATGAAGAGTACCCCCAATCCACAGGCAAGAGCAGAGATAGCGGCCCAAGGTAAGGCTCAAGATGTTCCTGGGAGCTGGAGACAATTAAACATGGAGGAAGTAGGCAAGAGTCATTGGGAATGTTTGAGGCCAAGACTCCTACATCCAGATGCTTTGCTAAATACATGGTCTTCTCAGTTAAAAGTAAGCTCTCAAATAGAAAAAATCTTTTATCTACTTCATTTTGTATGGCTCCTCTTTCCCATCCCAGAGTGTTTCACAATGGATATTCAAATATTTATTGCCTTGGCCTGGATTTTGGTATGTAGAGTAGGAAGGTGTTGAGATAATTGTTGATAGTAAATATACCACAAACATGGATATATTCCCCTTGCCTGTGCCTAGGGCAGACATGACTAACCAATTGTTGAAGTCTTCCATGCTGAGCTTCCATCTGGTTATAGCACTATAGACCATCAGCAAGTGATCAGAGTTGATTAGGCATAGTTGGCTTCATTCCAGATCTCCTGGATGCCAGGATGCTGTCTAGCAGGGTGTTTCTGAACAACCCAGCTGAATGCTGCCACAAGCCAAGCACTGGTAATGTTGATGAACTTGATGATGATACAATTACTGTCCTTTTCTTTACCCTTTGGCAAGAGTGGGTTTATTGGAAATCAATCAGAAAGATACCTAAAGTTTACTTTAAATTTGGAAATAACACACTACTAAATAACACATGAATCAGAGAAGAAATCCCAAAAGAAACTAGACAATATTTGAACTGAAAGAAAATGAGAACACAGTATCTCAAAACATGTGGGATACGGCTAAAGAAATGGTTATGGGATCCCCATCAAGCTACCAATGACCTTCTTCACAGAACTGAAAAAAACCACCTTAAACTTCATATGGAACGAAAAGAGAGCCCACATAGCCAAGTCAATTCTAAGCAAAAAGAACAAAGCTGGAGGCATCATGCTATCTGACTTCAAAGTATACTACAAGGCTACAGTAATCAAAACAGAATGGTACTGGTATCAAAACAAAGATATAGACCAATAGAACAGAACAGAGGCCTTGGAGGCACCGCCACACATCTAAAATCATCTGATATTTGACAAACCTGACAAAAACAAGCAATGGGGAAAGGATTCCCTGTTTAATAACTGGTGTTGGAAAAACTGGCTAGCCATGTGCAGAAAGCAGAAACTGGACCCCTTCCTGACACCTTACACTAAAATTAACTTCAGGTGGATTTAAGACTTAAACATAAGACCTAATACCATAAAAACCATAGAAGAAAACCTAGGAAAAACAATTCAGGATATAGACATGGGCAAGGGCTTCATGACTAAAACACCAAAAGCATTGGCAACAAAAGCCAAAATAAACAAATGAGATCCTTTTAACCTCCAGAGTTTCTGCACAGCAAAAGAAACAAT
This sequence comes from Cheracebus regulus, assembly GCA_963574635.1. Taxonomy (NCBI): domain Eukaryota; kingdom Metazoa; phylum Chordata; class Mammalia; order Primates; family Pitheciidae; genus Cheracebus; species Cheracebus regulus. The sequence continues at coordinate 106,634 of CAUYQU010071166.1, read as the reverse complement.
CATTAGAGTGAACCAGTAATCAACAGAATGGGAAACATTTTTTTGCAATCTACCCATCTGACAAAGGATGTATATCCAGAATCTACAAATAACTAAAACAGATTTATGAGAAAAAAACAAACAAACCCATTCAAAAGTGGGCGAAGAATATCAACAGACACTTTTCAAAAGAAGACTTATATGAGGCCAACGAACATATGAAAAAATGCTCATCATCACTGATCATTAGAGAAATGCAAATCAAAACCACATTGAGATACCAGCTCATGCCAGTTAGAATGGCAATCATTAAAACTTCTGGAGACAACGGATGCTGGAGAGAATGTGGAGAAAAAGGAACACTTTTACACTGTTGGTGGGAGTGTAAGTTAGTTCAACCATTGTGGAAGACAGTGTGGCAAACCTAAAGGACCTAGAAATAGAAATTCCATTTGACCCAGCAATCCCATTACTGGGTATATATCCAAAGGATTATAAATCATTCTATTATAAAGACACATGCATACGTATGTTCATTGCGGCACTGTTTACAATAGCAAAGACCTGGAACCAACCCATATGCCCATCAGCGACAGACTGGATAAGGAAAATGTGGCATATATACACCATGAATACTATGCAGCCATAAAAAACGATGAATTTGTGTCTTTTGTAGGGACATGGGTGAATTGGGAAACCATCATTCTCAGCAAACTGACAGAAGAACAGAAAATTAAACACCACATGTTCTCACTCATACTTGGGTGTTGAACAATGAGAACACATGGACACAGGGAGGGGAGCATCACACAGTGGGGTCTGTTGTGGGGGACTCAGGGAGGGTCAGTGGTGGATAGGGAGTTGGGGAGGGATAACATGGGGAGAAATGCCAGATATAGGTGACGGGGATGGAAGCAGCAAACCACATTGCCATGTATGTGCCTATGCAACAATCCTGCGTGTTCTACACATGCACCCCAGAACCTAAAGTGCAATAAAATATAATAGAAAAATAAATAAATAAAAAAGAAAATATTTCCCCTCTCCATTGTTCTTCAGTATCATCCCTGTGATGTGCTAAAATCTTAAATTAGAACGATTTTATCTTGTGTCATTATATTGCACGACTGTAAACCCAATTTGTGTTAGGGGACTTTGCTTCCATGGGTTTGGGTTAAGGGTGGCTCAGAGATATGGAGAGTCAAGTTCCTGGCAATGTGAACGTCTTGAGACTTAATCATGCCTTTGGGGGCTCTATCAGTCCTGAATGCATAAATTGCTTCTATTTAATTATGGAAAGCTGCTGGGTAACCTGGACTCTACAGCTAAAGTGATCTCATAGCACCTAGTTTATGGTGGCACTCTGGGTTGAATGGTCACCTAATGTCTCATCTAGCACTGGAACCAAGTAGCAAACTGAAAGATGATACCTGTTGAAGGATGCATGTCCTGAACCTTATGCTCCAAGTGCCTGTTCTAGATTTTTCTATCGGGGGTTGTCATGAGCTTCATATATCATCCAGGAGTAAGTGGCAGAACCCTTTGTTCTGGAATCTGGGCCCACTAGACTCTCTTTTTCGCATTACACCTGACTCAAATTTGACAGCCTTTTGAAGGACACAGTAAAAGCATACTAATGGAATACCCCACATTCAAAAGTCTATCTCTCATGGTGCCTCCTTGGTTAGAATGATTTATTTTGGAGAATGCTATGGTTTAAATGATTTTATCCCCTCTAAAACTCATTTTGAAACTTTATTCTCAATGAAATATTGTTGAGGGGTGGGGCCTAATAAGTATTTAGGTCATGAGGACAGAATGCTTCTATAAAAAGGGCTTGTAGGAGTGGATTTGCTCTCTCTCTTTCACTCTTCTGCTTATGTGAGGAACAGTGTTCTTCCTCTCGGGAGGATGCAGCATTCAGGGCATCATCTTGGAATCAGAGACTGGGCCCTTTCCAGGCACCAACCTACCAGTGTCTTGATCGTGGACTCCCAACCTCTAGTACTGTGAGGTATACATTTGTTTTCTTTATAAATTACCCTGTCTTAGAGTAGCAACATAAAATGGACTAAGATAGAGGAGATAACCCACCTTGTCAGCTGTGCTTCTCATAGTGTGATCCAATATGTAGCAAGCATCACTTAGGAACATGTTAGAAATAGATAGCAGACTCAAGTTCAGATTTGCCAAATCAGAATCTGAGTTTCAGTAAGATCATCAGGCCAATTGTGTGTGCATTAAAGTGGGTAGAGCACTGCCTTAGCTGACTTGACCAGAGGAATGTCATTGCAGTGGGAGCCTTCTTATTTCCCAGGGATTAGTGTCACCTCCTGCCACGCTACTTCTAACTGTTTAGCTCTTATCAGCATGGTATCATGCAATGAATGTGTGCAGTGCTCAGAGGGAAGGGCTGAGAACCCTGCTCTTCCTTAGGTTACTGACAGTTGCTTTGTGTGACTCTTGCATATGAGAATGCAGGACTTTTTTTTTTTTTTTTTGCCACATCCATTATTGGGAGCTCTATAAATTTACTTCTGTTAGAAAACCACAATTAGGATTATAGCTGAAATTGAAGTCAGTCTCTGATTGTGTTTCTTGTAACATAGTAGTAATTTTTATTTAGACCGGCTAGTATTTTTACCTTATCTTAAATTGCTGAATTGGAGCACAGTTTCCCAAGATCCACAGGAATTGGTTTTCATGTATGTTTATTATCCAGTATAACTCAAAAGTTTGGTCATTCCCCTTTTTGTAAGATGCAGTCATCTAATTAAAAGTTCTTTGTGGTAAGAATTTAGGAAGGCATCATGGTAAAGCCTGGCGAAGATAAAACTGGAGTTTTCCTCAATACCTGATCTTCTCTTTATGCACAAGGCTCCAGGTATGTGACTTGGGAATTAAGTTGGCAACTCTGTTTTCTAGGCTGGTGGCTCAAATAAGGCCATTCTGTGTTGGTGCTGGCATTGTTTTGTCTTATAACCGTTAATCAAGACCTTAGGGAATGTTTAATGATTTTGTTTCTGGAGATCTCTTGATTAGTTAATTCTCTCCAGGAATCTCTGCCCCCGATGACTACTCCTGCCCTGTTGCCTATTATGATGCTCATCCTCATTTTGTTCCTGGTAATTAAATGCTGCCTCCTGAGCTTGGCCATCCAGGGCTTCTGTGATTTCTGCTGGGATTGGAGTTTACATTAAGCTTGCCCACTGACATTTCTGACCTAGAGGTAATAGCTGGTTAAGCATAATTAAATATTTGGTTTTTAAAAAATACTATTCTTCTAATTTCAAGAGGCAGTGGAAAACAATAGAGATTATTATGAAATAATACACAGTGAGTCCTCACATACCATCGTTGATAGGTTCTTAGGAACTGCAAATTTAAGCAAAATGATGTATTACAAATCCAATTTTTTCTCATTGACATTACAGTGAAACAACTTTGAAGAAAACAAAATTATTCTAGGACTTTATTCTAGGCCATTTCACTTAAAAGTCACAGTTCCCAAACCTGTGAATAATGTTAAGTGGAGACTTAGTCTATATCATACCTTCCCTGAATTTTCTATTTATCTTTAATTTTACATCTATATTTATTTTTAGAGGCAGAATTGTCAAATTCAAGCTATTTTTTCTTTAAAAAGTGGCATCTTATTTTCTATTATAGTAAGCTATTTTGTAGAACATACTTTTTAAAAAATGAGCTCTCCTAAATTGTTTTGACATTTTTCTAGTGTGTTCACACTCATATCTCATTTGCTACTTAAGTTAATTTTCACTGCATTGAAGCGAGTATTTTGACATCATGAGAAATGGTCTGATAAAGAAGGAACATCCCTAGGGTCAGGGACAAAGCACCCTGAAAGTGTTCTCAGCCTTTCTTACGTAAATTCCATTTCCAAAAAATGAAGAAAAATGTTCTGTCTACCTGATAGGGTTATTGCATTGATTACTTAAGAGAAATATAAAAGAAACATGTTTTATACATGCCAAAAAGTCTTTATTAAGCACATACTCTGAGCCAAGTATGGCTCATTAGGCTATTAGGGTAGCCTAATCACTTAAAATGAATGTGAAGCACTTTGTAATAAGTTTTTCATTTGAGATGGAAATTCTGAGAAAGTTTAAGTTTGCAATAATTTAAGAAAATTACTTTGAAGACAGTTATAATATGTGCCTATGTATTTTCATATATATGTCTTTGTATATTAATAAATATTTATGTTTTGGATAATTCTGTTTTGATTTGGAAGAGGTGTTGGAGAAACTGTGGCAGAGAAGTAGCGTTTTTCTTCTTGCTTTCACATATTTTCTTGGGAAATTTATAACTTTTAGTTTTAAAACAGTACTCTGTTTTCCATTTCCGGCGGGCTTTCTTTGAGGGGAGGCATTTATACCCATCTTTATGAGTATAAATCTTTATTTATACTCATAAAGATTTATACTTTATCTTATAAATAAAGATTTATGAGTATAAATAAAGATTTCTTTGAGGGGATGGGTATAAATGCCTCCCCTCAAAGAAAGCTCGCCGGAAATGGAAAACAGAGTACCCTAATTGAGAACCCATTGGTTAAATAAACAAGTATTAAGTGCTTGCTTTATCCTAGATGGTTTTGGATACAGTGGCATAATTTGTACTTTTCCTGCCCTGTAGAGGCTCTCTTGAGAAAGTGTCTCCACAGTCAGTGAACATTGCCTCTCAGAGGTCTGCAGACCAGTAACATGCGTATGATCTGAGAGCTTGTTAGACATGCAGAATAAAAAAAATAAAAAAAATAAAAAAAAGCAGAATTTCAGACCCTATCCTAGACCTACTGAATCAGGGTTCTCATCTTAACAAGGTCACCAGGAGAAACATCCACATTAAAGTTTAAGAAACACTGTCCTAGGTCACATATCCAATCTTAATTTTTCTAAATAATTTGTTATTTTGTTTCTGTGCCATCATAGACTTAGCCTTTCTTTTTTGTATTTGTTTTTGCATGTCGGAACAGAAAAGATTAAAAACAGATGAACTAAATAATAGTAATAGCAAACAGCTTTGGTCTTTTTTTTTTCTTCCAGTTAAGATCTGTCAGTCTTAAATAATGAGATTTAGGAAATATGATTAATCATAGAGTTTATTCAGCCTGAAAACTTGAGGATGGTCACCCAGGAAAACACTGATTCCAAATGAAAATAGGGTTAGCATTTTTCTAAAGTGGAGAAGTTAAAGTTTCAGTGATATAGGCACAGACAGAGAAGTTGCAGGAGGATTACAACATTTTTCATATGAGACAAGGTGCATATGCCACAGCAATTGGTTTGACTGGTTATGGATTTCTGAATTCTAAGGAAGATTACTTTATTACTCCATGAGGATGGGTAGTCAATGAGGATGGGTAGTGATCTGAGGGGATCTTTCCTCTGGCACCGTTTGGTCTTAATTATTTACATGAAAGAGAGGTTTTTAAAAAAGGCAGAAGTTGCACCTGCATGCCACCTGGTCCCGGCAGCATAGCCACATTCCTTTCAAGGCTCAGGGTAACTTAAAATTCCAACAACTCAAAGTTTGAATTATTTAGTTTTGCAGCTCCTATAATGTTCAGTTTCCTATCTGTGTATAATTACCTCGATAACCAAGATTCTAGCCCTTGTAATTTCTCTTTTCTCTTCTTGTTAGACCATCCACTGGGCTCATTCCAATTCCTACCTTACCCTGCTGCTTTATGATGAATTGGTCTTTACCAATGAATCACTTTTTAACATTATCCTGCAGTTTACAATTTCCCTCACTGTAAGCCAAATTGCTGCTTAAATAGACATTGGCCTTGTCGCTGAACCTTCTAAATATATTTGAGTACAACTTAATTGCAGCAAAACAGTTTCAACTGTGTTAAACTCACTGCATTTTCTTTAGGAGTCTTTCTGGAGACCCTCAAATAATAACACATGGTCAGTCAGCTGAAAGACTTTTTTATTATAAGGCTAACTTTGATACCAGCTTGCCATGTCTAAGGAAGTCAAAAAGCTAATCAATAAATAGAAAATTTCTAAGACTAGCTGTCTCTTGATCTTGATATCTTTGGAGCCAAGATAAGACAAAAGCAGGATAAACTTTGCTTAAGTTATCTTTGAGAAACATGACAACAAAAATCCCAGTATATTGATTTAAAAATAAACTCTAAGCAGGAAGAATGAGGATGGTCTGTTACTTAGAATGAGAAAGAAAATGAGCAAATTGGAATGTGGCACCAATTTTTGGACTCAGTTGATTCTGAGATGGAAAGCAAAGATGATTCTGTTTAATGCAGAGAACAGAGAGCAGGTGACGGTTGGGTTGATTTGAAGAATTGTTTAGAGATTCTCTTATATGCTGCCTGCAGTGATTGTCTGTATCAAGGCCCTATTCCTAAAATACGAAATCTGTGACTGATATGGGCCTAGGGAATTGAAACTTCTACAGGGTATATCTGAGAAATAAAAATATCCAAATTGAGCTTTGATTCAGGCTTGATATTGTAGGTTTGAAGAGGGAAAGCTTCTTCTTCACCTTCTGAGGGTTTGCTGAAAGTGAACTGACAAAATGCAGATTAAGAGGAGAGAAAGAATACACAATTTATTTAATGTACACAAGGGGTGGAGGTCGGGGGAGTCACAGGAGTGTGGTTACCCGATAATCCAATGATGCTTATATACTCTTCTTCACAGGGAGTGGGGATGTGGGGAATGAAGGCAAATCTTTTGAGGAGTAATAGATGCTTAGTAGGGAGAATGAATGGACCCTGAAGATAGATATTAACTTATACAGAATTTTCTTTGGCATTTTGATGAACCCCAGAGACAGTCATTATCTCGTGAAAAAATCTGTCCAGGTATGGTTACATTTCTCACTCTTATATTCTGTGATAGATAATGACATTTGGGAGAGGGGATAGAAGGCTTTCTCTTTGGAAGTTCCAGTCTTCAGATACAAAAGGAAATACTAGAGTAGAGTCCCTTCCAATATCCGCTGACCTTTAATGGTCTTTAATCCAAAATAGTCAGTATACTCTGATGTCATATTTTGGGGTGAAATTCTCTAGGCTCCTTTAGCATCTTTATTTAGCACTGAGTGTTTCATGGACCAGCTTATTTTGGAGGTAAGAGGTTTCACCTTTCACTATATCATTGGAAAATGTATTATCTCTACTTCTCCTTTATAGATATGATGTTTATGTCAGATAAAGCTTGTCTTTAGGATTCCTTCAGGCCCCACTTTCTGTCCTTGTTTTTATCCTCACTGAAGAAACCCATATGTCAGTGTAATCCTACCAAATAAAGTCAGCAGAAAGTATTTGCCAAGAGAATACCATGTGTAAATTTTAACACTGGACATTTAAAGCGGTTTTTTAGGGGAATACTTACTATATGACTAAGGAGATAGGTATGTAAAAAATGGACAAGATAGCGTATTTGGAGAAAATGCATTATATGCACATTTAATTCCACTATAAGTTTTTGAGTGGAGGGATGGATAGGAAGAGAGAAATATGTATGACCGATTATTACATTAATGGAGAGAATATGACCCAGAGAGTACATGCAATGGCTTAAAGGAAGCTGTTGTTCCAAGTTTCTGTCTTATTATGGCATATACGGTCATGATGATTTTCTCAGTATGAAGCATCTCCCAGGGCTAAGTTTGACGTCAAACTGATATTCTGTCTTTTAGATGTGGTTAAAGAGGTTTGAAAGGTTATTTAGACTGTACTATGCTTGATTTTCACTTTATAAACTAACCCACTTGTAAGGTCCTTTATAATCCCAAAAAGTGTCATTTGCTAGGAGAGATTAGAAGAGTGAAGTGATTCCCCAAGGTAAGTTGAAGGAGTTTCAGTTAGGTCCTGAAAGAAAGGTAGAAATAAGTAGTACAGAATAAAGTCTGAGGTCTGTCACTTGATAGATATGGTTAAGTTACGCCCAACAAAATTCTTTTTACCCTTAAAATTATTTGCTTGAGTAATGCATGTTCAGAGAAACCATTCAAATTATTTTGCAGACTACAAATTTTTTTTGTTTATTCCAAATAAGCACATTTTAAAATTGTTTTAGTTGCCATTATAATGGCATCTTATAGTGTAAGGGAACCAAATAGCCTCTCTGCCTTCCTTTTAATAAGACAAATGTTTGTATTATAAACACTTTAGAAAACCTAACAGCTCTGGGAAAATGGAAATGTAGTTACAGATACAAAAATACTTGTAGTTACAGTTACCAGTTTAATTGTCTCGGAGTAGGGAAATAATACAATTAGAAGCATAGATGGGAAGAAGACTGTTTTTCACTGATTGTTCTTAGGCATCTTTGGAAATTTGTACCACATGCATATATATGAATTATTAAAGAAAAAGGTGGAGGGGGCAGTGAGTCCCCTAAGTTGGAGATAGTACAGCTCCTTTTGTATGTTCATGTGTTCTGTATATTTCGTTAACTACCACATGATTACTACAATGATTATTTGGTAAGAGATAATAATAATTTTTATTTATTTATTTATTTTGAGACAGAGTCTTGCTCCATCATCTAGGCTGGAATGCAGTGATATGATTTCGGCTCATTGCAACCTCTGCTCCCAGGTTCAAGCAATTCTTCTGCCTTAGCCTCCCAAGTAGGTGGGATTACAGGCACCTGCCACCACGCCTTGCTAATTTTTGTATTTTTAGTAGAGACGGGGTTTCACCATATTGGCCAGGCTGGTCTCGAACTCTGGACCTTGTGATCTGCCCGCCTCAGCCTCCCAAAGTGCTGGGATTACAGGCATGAGTCACCACACCCAGCCCGATTATTATTATTATGGTAAAGGATAGTGTGTGTAAATCAGAACACTTATTTTTACACAAGAGTGAATAATTGGAGAGGGGATGGGTTGGGGTCAGGGAGTTTAATAATAAGTTGCTACAGTGGGATGATGGATGGAAATAGAATAATTATGGGTGAATTTGAGTGATATACAGCAGGATGAGTCATTGGATACGTTTTTTGATGGTGAAGAGAAGAAACTTCTAGCTTTGAAGCCTGGACTCAGAAAAATGAGAGTGCCACTGAGAAATAAGAAATTACAACATTAGTTTTTTAGAGGAAAGGTAATGATTTGGGATCTTTCAGTTAAATATGTGGATGGTGGAAGAGGATATTTAAGTAGCATTCCCTTAGGGTTTTAAGTTTTTGTTTTGATTTTATTTAATTGCCATTCTTATCAAGACTTTTTAGCTCTTAGATTTAATTATTTAGCTTGGGTAAGTATTATTTAAGCAATATGGTAAGCTAATTATAAATAAATATTAATTGGCTGTTGGTGTTCTTGCATTTTAAATCATGGCTTCAATTTCTTAACACAGCAGGAGTTAAGTATACTTGTTTGAAGAAAGATGGATACATGTTTAACTTATTTTATGATCTGTCTGTGTCCAGCCCAGAGAGAAAAGGCTAGATGTACAAATTACTTCACTTAAAGAAAATAGCGAAACAGCTCTCTTCTTTGCTGCTGCTGCTTGTTTCTCCCTTTATTTTGAACATTATTAAATTTGCAGTCTATATTCATCATCTCTCTACAGTACTTTACTTTTTGAAACCTAGATATGAATTTCTACCCTTCCCCCTACGAAACTCTTTTTTTCCCATTTATTTACTAGGTTTCCCATACCCCTCAACAGGTCCTTCACATTTCAAAATGAAAATCATGTTCTGGTTCAACCTCCCCCTTACCTGTTTCTTGTCCTCCAAGGTAGAAATCTCTGTGTTTAATTTAACTTCTGCTTCTCCTCTGATAGCCATCTAGTCATGAAGTGCTATTAGTTATAGCTCACTACAATCCTTTTCCCAGCCTGTGGCCTCTGCTTCAGCCTAGGCCATTATCATCTCTTTCCCAGCTAATACACCATCTGTATAACTGGTATCCAAGTCACTAGGTTTTTTTTACTCTAATCCCTACTTCATATTATTATGAATCATGTTTACTCCTCTCTGCCTTGATCCCCACAGTTATTATATGACTCTCCTTCAAAATATTCATTACTTTATAGGTATCCTTGAGAATAAAATCCAAACATTTTGACTTGCTATGAAGGTTGCAAACTATTCGGCATATAACCTACTTTTATATTCTAGAAACACATGTCCAAACACCCTGATCTTTTCACTTTTCCTGGAACATGCCATGTCCCTTTTTTAATCCTGACCTTTGAATATACTGTCTGGAATAATATTTCACTACCCACATTAACTTCATGCCTTTCCAAACTCATATCCTTTATTTTTCCTTTTCATAACAAATCATCACATACTGTAGAGCTTAAAATAATTAAAAAAAAATTTCTAATAGTTGTGAAAGCCAGAAGCCCAAAATCAAGAAGTCAACAGGGTTTCTTGCACTTCGTCCTGAAGCTCTGGGGCACACTCCACTCCTTGCCTCTTCCAGCTTCTTCCGGTGACTGCTTGGTTTGTGACTGTGCAGCTCCGTCTCCACCTGTCTTCACATCTTCTTTGTGTTGGTGTCTTGGCCCCTCCTGTCTTTTCTAAGCAATGCATTTAGGGCCTACCTGGGTAATCCAGGATGTTCTCATTTCAAGATATTTGGTTTAATTACAGCTACAAAGACTCTTTTTCCAAATAAGGTCACACTCACAGGTTCCAGCTAGATATGTCTTTTTGGGAGACCACCATTCAACTCACTACACACACCAAGCACACAGCTCATTCATGCATTCACTGATGTCTGTCAAATACTTAACAATTACTTTTTTTTTTCTATCCCATGGTGTTCAGTTCATATATCTATTTTAGCACCTATTATATTACATTAAATTTATATATTCTGCCCACTGGGTTGGAAATTTCTCTGTTGGATTATATTCAGTTTATCCCTTTTCATTCCTTGAAAATGGGAATTCCTGGTTCACTGCCATTTCTAAACTCTACTTCTAGTGATCATAATTTTTAGTGACTTAAATAACAAAGATCTTTGTATTAGTCAGGGTTCTTCAGAGAAACAGAACCAACTGAATATATACATAGCTGTATAAATGAGAAGATTTATTACAGGAATTGGCTCACACAGTTATGGAGGCCAAGAAGTTCCATGATCTTCCTTCTGCAAGACGGAGAACCAGAAAAGCTGGCAGTGTCATTCAGTCTGTCAGAAGGCCTGAGAATCTGGGGTGGGGAAGGAGCCACAGTGTAAGTCCTCGTCTGAGTCTGAAAGCTTGAAACTAGAAGCACTGATGTCTGACAGCATGTCTCAGCTAAAGCAGAGAGATGGAGTTCACTTTTTCTCTGCCTTTATGTTCTATTCAGTCCCTCAAGAGACCAGATGATGCCCACACACTGGGGAACACCAGCTGCTTTGTTCAGTCCAGTTCACCAGTTCATATGCTGCTATCTTCCAGAAACATCCTCAGAGACATACTCAGAAATAACGTTTTCCAGCTATCGGGGCATCCTTTGGCCCAGACAAGTTGCCACATAAAATTAACCATCACAATCATCCTTCCAGTGTGCTAACTTTTTGACCACTCAACTTCCTTTCTTCCAATGATCTTGTTCTCTTTGTTCTGTCAGCCACTCGCTCCATGGACATACCTTGTTCCTTATCATTAGAAATAACTGAAACTACTCCAAAATTTTAGTTCGAGCATAGCAACCTGCTATCATCACCACCTTGTTTCCCCCAGTGCTTCTGTTGATACTGCTTCTGTAACAATTCCTTGACCTCATTGATCCTACTTCACTGTTTCTCAACTACTCACGTACTCATGCCCTTATGGATCTAGCTTAGATCTATTGCTAAGTATCATCATCATTCTCTTCTTTTGCCTTATCATACTGTTCTGATCAAAGCGAGTCCTGTTGAACTTTTTATTTACTCCATGCCGGCACAAGTGCAGCAGAACAGGACTAGAAAAACAACCCATTCTTTAAATTTTGTGGGTACATAGTTGTATACATTTATTGGATACATGAGGTATTTTGATACAGGCATCCAATGTATAATAATCACATCATGGAAAATGAGGTCTTTATCCCTTCAAGCATTTATCCTTTGTGTTACAGACAATCCAATCATATTATTTTAGTTATTTTTAAATGTACAATTAATTATTTTGACTGTAGTTACCCTGTTGTTCTATGAAATACTGGGTATTGTTCATTCTTTCTAATTATTTTTTGTGCCCATTAACCATCCCCTCCACTCCCCCACTCCCCATAAGCCTTCCCAGCCTCAGGGAACCGAGCCTCTACTGTCTGTCTCCAGGAGTCTAATTGTTTTGATTTTTAGACCCCACAAATCAGTGGGAACCCATGCACACATCTGCTCTTGAAATAAAAACCCAACTTGCAAGGCAGCCCTCAAGGCTGCCTGGTCATTGTGCTGTATCTCCCTTGTTCATTCACTCTTCCATGTTCCCAGACATTCATTTAATTCCTTATTCTCTTTCCCCAAAGTTCCATATCCCTTTTATCCTTAGCCTTAGCTCACGTCTTGTTTCTCATTTTACACAGAGAATAAACGCAAATATAGGAGAACCTGCAAATGATTCTACCCTTATCTTTATCCTCCAGCCTGTATCTATTATATGCTGCTTTCTTTTCTGTTATTATGAATTACCCTTTTGTGCCTCTTGCAAAGGCCAGGGCTTGTTTTTTGTTTTTTGTTTTTTTTTTAAAATATATATATTTTATTGCCTTTTAGATTTTGGGGTACATGTGAAGAACATGCAAGAATGTTGCATAGGTACATACATGGCAATGTGGTTTGCTGCCTTCAGGCTCTGTTTTTGTATACAAAATATATCTCCTCTTTCTCTCTCTCTCTCTCTTTTTTTCTTTAAGAAAATTGTTCCAGGAATTTCCCCCTCTCTCTCCTGTCCCATTATTATTATTTTACTTCTTCCTATCCGTATACTAATAAGCTCTCATTTCTTCCATCAAAAACACCACCAACAATTAAACACCTCTTGAATATACTTTTCCCCAGCTGCTGCTCCATTTTTATTTTCCTTTCATGGAACAAAAAAAATGTCTTTAAAAGGGCTGTCTAACACCCTTGCTCTCTGCAATTTCTCTCATCCTACTCTCCTTGAATCCACTGCAACAGACTTTCACCTGTGTCACTTCAAAGAAACACTTCTTATCAATATCCCCAGTGATCTCCACATTGTTAAATCCAGCAGCCAATTTTCTGTCTTCATCTTAATAGACTTGTCAGTAGTCGGGGACAGGGTGATCACTCCTTCTCTTTGAAATTTGTTTCTTAGAATACTAAAGTTCTTGCTTTCTCTCCCCCCTCATTGACTGCCTTCCCTGCCTTGGAATCCTTTTCTGGTTTCTCCTTATCTCCTCCAGTGCCAACTCTAAACTGTACCATGGTTCAGTTCTTAATTATTTTCTTCTTCTTTTCATCTGTTCTCACTTTAAAAAATTATCTTACCAGATCATATGGCTTTAAATATCAGAACTGCTATCTTCATCCCAGACCTCTGTTCTGAACTGCTGACTAATGCATCCAACAAAGTTCTTGGAATCTCTATTTGAATTTCTAATAGATGTCTCAAGCACTAAACTGAGCTTGTGATCTGATTCCCCAAACTTGCTTCACTGAAAATTGTGCCCATGTTAATTAGTGGGAATTCTATTCTGGTCATCCTTGATTCCTAATTTTTTTTCATACTTTATCTATTATGACTACATATTATTGGCTCAAATACAAATATATCCACAATCTGAATACATCTTATCCCTTCCACTGCTAGCAGAGTCATCCAAGCCACTGTCATTCATATTGTTTTTAATCTACTTAGATTGTGTTGACTGGTCTCCCGGCTTCTGTCCTTGCCGCTACAGTCTATTCCTGATGCAGTAGACAGGAAGATCATGATGAAGCATCAAGTCATGTCACTTCTTTGCTCAAAGTTCTCCAATGGCACCCATTTCCCCGGGTAGAAGAGTCCTGCTATGACTTAGAAACCTCCGCTCAATCTGACGTCTTCTTTGATGTCATCTGTAACTCCTCTCCACTTCCTCACTCTGTCCCAGCAGCTGTCACCACCTTGTTTTTCCTCAAGCACATTAGCTGGCTACAGCTCCTGAGCTTTGCGTTTGCTTTTTGCCCTGCCTAGAATACTCCCCTCTCCCCACCAGGTAGCTTACAATGCTTTCCATCTTCTTGAAATGTCTTCTCTGTTTATTTTGTTTCAAACTGTATTCAGAACATTCCTTTGCAAAATAGGGAAAACATACACTGATAACAAATGGACCTTGGCCGGGTGAAGTGGCTCACGCTTAAAATCCCAGCACTTTGGGAGTCTGAGGTAGGTAGATCACCTGAGGTCAGGAGTTCAAGACCAGTCTGACCAACATGATTTACTTTCTACTAAAAATACAAAAATTAGCTGGGCATGGTGGCGGGTACCTGTAATCCCAACTACTTGGGAGGCTGAGGCAGGAGAATCCCTTGAACCCAGGAGGTGGAGGTTACAGTGAGCCGAGATCGCACCATTGCACTCCAGCCTGAGTGACACAGACTCCATCTCAAAAAAAAAAAAAAAAAAAAAGAGATCTTGTAATCTTTTATAGCTGACTCTAATAGGATTGGGAAGTGCAATATTACTATAAAGTACACATTTTTAACACAAAATTGCATTGTGCAAGGAATAAAAATAAAATTATAAACTATTTCAACACATGTGTTCTAGGAATATTCAGTAAGTGGCATGTTATTGACTTGATATTGAGTCTTCTGGTTCCCATGGCTAGGTATATACACAAAAGAGAGAAATCAGTATGTAAAAGAGATGTCTTCACCCCTGTGTTTATTGCCGCACTATTCACAATGGCTAAGATTTGGAAGCAACCTAAGTGTCAATCAACAGATGAATGGCTAAAGAAAATGTGGTACATATACACAATGGAGTACTGCTATTCAGCCGTAGAAAAGAATGAGATCATGTCATTTGCAGAAACATGGATAGAACTTGAGTTCATTATGTTAAGTGAAATAAGCTAGGCATGGAAAGACAAACTTTGCATTTCCTCACTTATTTGTAGGAGCAAAAAATGAAAATAGTTGAATTCATGAACATAGTAGAAGGAAAGGTAGTGGGAGTGTTGGGAGTTGGCAGAGTGCTGATGATGGTTAATGCATACAAAAAATAGATTGAATGAATAAGATCTAGTATTGAACAGCACAACAGGGTGACTATAGCAACAATAATTTATTGTACGTTTAAAAATAACTAAAAGTATAATCATAACACAAAGAAAAGATAAATGCTTGAGGGGACGGATACCCCATTTTCCATGATGTGATTATTACACCTTTTATGCCCGTATCAAAGTATTTCATGTACCCATAAATATATACACCTAATATGTACTCACAAAAGTTAAAAATAAAACATTTTATTTAAAAAAATCCTCTTTGAAAATCCTCCCTTACTCTCTTTTTCTTCAAGTAGTTACTGCTTTTCTACTTATTTTCTTCCTTTTTATATATACATGCAAAAATTAATATGCTTTTTTTCCCGTCCTCCAAGTTTTTTTTAAAAAAGATTTAAAACAAATAATGGCCTTTTATGGAACAATGCTTGCTTTTTACTTCTAAGAAAGATGTATGGCCATTTATAATTATACTTTACAGTTTTATATATAGATCTAGCTTTCGAGTCATTTTAATTGTATTTCTGTCCAAACAAACTTGATTTAAACCTTTCTGTAGGTTATTACGTGTCAGCTATCTTACTGAAGTCAGATATAGTTTATGCTTCAGATTTTTTTTAAACCAGTGAATTTTCTACTATAAAGGAAAAAAAGTCATCAAATTAATGTGGACTAGCAACTTTGTTAATTCCTGTACTGTTCTCTAAATAATGACTCATTATTTTTCTTCTTATTCTAATTCCCACAGAAGAGATGATGATAATTTTTTAGTTGTTAGAAATATCTTTTCTCTTCTTCATGCTTCCCAACTCACATGTTTATTGCATTCAACTTGACTGTAGTTGGTGTATATACTCACCTTCCTAACCATGCACAAATTACTCTATAGAAAGTAGTCCATAGAAACCTGTATCCTTTTCCATTTAAGTACCATCTATTGAGGCACAGAGTTCAGAGGTGGAAGGTAATGAAATGGAAATGTTGCTATCTAAGGAAGGCAGGGCAGCAGTTTTGGGGTCATGCTTGATGGTGTCAATGTCAGGATTTATATAGAGGTAAATTCAATCAATTTAACATAGAAATGCAAATAAAGTCATTTTTTTTGCTCTTTTAAATTACTGTGGGTACATAGTAGGTGAATATATGAAGTGCATGAGATGTTTTGATACAGGCATGCAAGGCATAATAATCATATAATGGGAAATGGGGTATCCATCACTTCAAGAATTTATCCTTTGTGTGACAAACAATCCAATTCTTGCCATTTCCTCTAATTTCAATTTTAACTTAAAGATTTATTCCCCTGTCTAATACTCTCCAGTGACTTTTAATTGCACCTAGAGTGATATTCAAACCTCTCACCATGGCTTCTGAGCTCTTTTTTTTTAAATCTTAGGGTTTCTTTTTTTCTGCGTAATACTTTTCATCCCCAACTTCTAGTTTTGTCTTGGCTACTTGTTTTTAATTCTTGGGATTTTTGCTTAAATTTTGTCTTTTCAGAAATCCTTACCCAAAGAGATTTTGTTGTTGTTGTTTAATTCATAGTACTTACCACATTCTTTTTTTTTTGAGACAGAGTTTCACTCTTGTTGCACAGGCTGGAGTGCAATGGCATGATCTCGGCTCACTGCAACCTCTGCCTCCCGGGTTCAAGCGATTCTCCTGCCTCAGCCTCCCCAGTAGCTGGGATTATAGGCATGCACCACCACACCCAGCTAATTTTGTATTTTTAGTAGACACGGGGTTTCTCCATATTGATCAGGCTGATCTCAAACTCCTGACTTCAGGCGATCTGCCCACCTTGGCTTCCCAATGTGCTGGGATTACAGGTGTGAGCCACAGTACCCGGCTCACATTCTTTATAAAGTTTTAATTTATTGCTTTGCTTTGTTTTCTGTTGCCCCCAGGAAATTTTAAGTTGTACATTTTGTTGACTGAGTGAGTAAATGAGTAAAGGAGAGAAACCTGTCTTGGGGACAGGGAACTGGCTGAGCAGAGGTTTGAGTGTAACGGGTCATGATGTGATGGTTTATGTAAGAAGGGAAGGGGGAGGACTCCACCGTGACTAGGATGTGAACTGGGCCTAGGAGAGCCAGGAGCATGTGGAGATGAAAGGCCAGAAATGTATTAGGTTGGGGAATCTGGGAGAGCATAATGTTTTTAAATATGGCAGTAAAATATCCATATTTGTGTTTTAAAAAAGATAACTTTAAGGAGGATGAAAGGGAATGAAATGGTGGACAGAGTAGCTGTAGGGACCCAGTTAGAAAACTGCAGTCGCAGTTTGGAAGGCTGAGGCAGGCGGATCATTTGAGGTCAAAGTTTGAGACCATCCTGGCCAACATGGTGAAACCTGGTCTCTACAAAAAATACAAGAATTAGCTGGATGTGGTGGCATGTGCCTATAATCCCAGCTACTCAGGAGGCTGAGGCAGAAGAATCGCTTGAACCCGGGAGGTGGAGGTTGCAGTGAGCTGTGATCTTGCCACTGCACTGCAGCCTGGGCACAGAGAGAGAGTCTCCCTCTCAAAAACTAAAGAATAAAAATAAATAAATAAATAAACAAACAAAAAAATAAATAAATAAAAAGAAAGCTGCTGTAGTCATTCAGGTGATCCATGATAAGGGGTAGGGCTCAGGGAGTTCCAGAGGAAATGAAGAGAAATGGTTCTGAGGATGAGCTGGATGCATTTTTAGAGGCAGAATTGGGTGGGCAAGGACACTGTTAAGCTGTGGTCTGGGCAGGAGGAAGAACAAGTCAAACACAGCTTTGGGTTTCTATCTCAGGTAACAGGATGCTTGTTATTATCTCCAAGAGTAAGAAGAGGGTGTTGGGTATAACGAGTTCAGGTTTGATGTTCAGTTTGATGGATCAGCCTATTTTATTCCATAGGTAGTATGTGTTTAGATATTGGGAGACAAAAATCTGAGTTCTGATCAAAGAAGTAAATACTGAAACAAGAGAGGGTGAGAAAAGTGAGAGGAGGAGAAAGTCATGGATAAAAGTTAAACAAGAGAAAAAGAAACACCACAGTTTCTCCTCCTAATTCTCCAAATGCTTCTCAGGCAGTTTTGGCATATCTTCCTCCCCTAGTAAATCCTGAAAACTAAGCTTTCTTAACGTTTTAGATTCAGCAGTTTTTCTGCCCCTTATTTTCGCATATGGATCACGAGTTGTTGTTTCTTAAATGACTCCTGCCTTGCTTCTGCTGAGCCGTGTAAATCATGATGACATTGAAATGTGTTTTGTGTTGCATTTTAGCCTTCTCCATGTGGTTACCTCTTCTTCCATCACGTTTGTCCCACGCAGTCTTCTGCCACCTTTCAGAGGCAGCCTGATCAGGGGCAGCCAGTCTCAAACTCCTAAGGCTGGTCATTTCTGACACCTCAATCTAAAACAGATACATGGAGCCACTTCCTACTACATCATCCTGTATTGATTTACATATAAAAATTACCAGTGCGCGATGTTTTTCATGGGTTTATTTATTGCCTGTCTCTACAGGAAGTGAGCTGCATGAGAGCAGTCGCTAATTGGTCTTTTATTCTAGACTCCTTTTTGTGTTTCATTTGTGCTAAATGTTTTCTCTTCCAGGAAACTCTTCTCTGAGATATCCCCTTGGACCATGTCCTCATTTCCAGCTAGTTCTTTACTCAAATATAGGCTTTCTTTGTCTATCCTAGCTCAAATAGACCTTCACTTTCACTCTTATACCCATTTATACCCCTAATTTTATTTAACAGCACTGACTTTTAAAATATATTTGTTGTCTGTCTCTTTGCCATTAGAATACAAATCCTTGAGGATATGGAATTTTCTTCACTACTGTCTTTAGAAATTAGGATGGCTACTGGCATGTATCATTTAGTCAATTAATATTTGATGAGGAAATAATGACTGCATAGAAAGAGAGAAGTGTCTTCTTCAAGGCAGTAGAGGAAGAAACTTGGTAAGCCAATGTAGCTGGCCATCTGATTTTTCGTACTGGAGAATCTTCTCTTTTTCTTGGGATCCACTGGACACACACAAGATGGGTATTAGGAAGGATTCCCATGCCAGGAAAACTAGAGGATGCTCAGTTAAATTTCAATTTCAGATAAATAACATGATTTGGGCATGCATACAGCACATAGCTACATATTTTATGTAGCTCATTTCCTGTCGGTGCCATTTTGGGGTTATCTTTGGAGCTGAATAGGCATAGACTGATGTTGGCCAATCCTGGACAATAAATGAATGAATGAATGGATTTATTTATTTATTTATCAAGTCTGTTTCCTTAGAAGCTTAGTGGGCTTCTGATCTCTACAGACTATAAATTTTACAGCCACAGGTTTTTGTCTGGATGCTGTATTACAGACTGATATGTGTCCCCACCCAAATCTCACCTTGAATTTTAGCTCCCATGATTCCCTCATGTTGTAGGAGGGATCCGATGGGAGATAATTGAATCATATGGGCAGTTTCCCCATACCATTCTTGCGGTGGTGAATAAGTCTCATGAGATTTGATGGTTTTATAAGGGGAAACCCCTTTCGCTTGGTTCTCATTTTCTCTTTTGTCTGCTGTCACGTAACATGTGCCTTTCACCATCTGCCATCATTGTGAGGCCTCCCCAGCCACGTGGAACTGTAAGTCCCTTAATCCTCTTTTTCTTTATAAATTACTCAGTCTTGGGTATGTCTTTATCAACATTGTCAAAACGGACTAATCCACAGGCTCACAGTGTTTACCTCTTCACATCAGTGCACCATCTGTTCACTTTCAGTTTACTATCCTTTGTCCTGAAGTTATTCGTAACAGTAGTTTCTTGTGGGAAAGCTCAGCTCTTAAGATTTTGGGTGTTTGCTCATTCCCTTTGTTTAACTGGCTTAAAAGGAGGCAGGTGAACAGCACTGGAGTGAGGGGAACAGTGTTACTTCGCTACCTCTTTCTTTGCTTCCTTTAGCTTGTCTTATGAAAGTTGAATTTTCCAACCTGGCCAGGTAGGGTTAGAAAATCTGAATGGAAACTCAGAACTGCAGTTTCAAGATATTTAGTAAGTGGCTCAGTGAGAATGCTATATATGAAGCGAATTAAATAATGCTACAGCTCTAAATGCTAGGATCACCCTGCACTATGCAGCACCACCCATGACAGCTAAAACGCATGGAGCCTTTATAGCATGGCAGGTACTGTGCTGGTTACTTTCCATATCATCTCATGTAGCCTTACCTTCATTAGGGAAATACTATTTTTTATTTTCATTTTATGAGCAAGAAAAACCAAAGCTCAGAGTATGTATAACAAAATGGTGAAACGAAGATTTGAATCTTGGTACTATGACTTCAAGGCTCATATGCTTACACTGTAGGATCTAGTGTATTTAGGAGAATGGACATGGTCTTAAACACTTTTATTATTCAACAAGAATGATTTAAAGTAAATCAACTACACTTCCAGGCAAGAACTTAGAAAAATAATAATGAAGTCTAAAAAAGAGAAATAAAGATAAAAGTGGAAATAACTTTAAAAAATCAAGATATTTGAAATAATTACTGTGTATGCTTCATTAAAAAATAAAGTGATAAAATCAGTACAGCACTGAGAGAAAGAGAAATTCCAGGTATGAAAAAGTAATATACAAGAAAGTGAATACACTCAGAGGAATGGTAGAGCGTTTTAGAATGATAAGATATTATGTCTTTAATTTTTGACTAAAGTTTTTAGAAAAATATGCACCAACAAAAATTGACTCAAGGAAAGGAAGAATCATGAATATGAATAACTCTGCAATTTATTAATAATAATAAAGTTGACAAAGAATATTATTTATTTTCCAGCTCCACCCGTTCTGAGAAACAAGCAAATAAAAAGACTTCTAAAAACCCAGATGAATTTATGAGCAATTTAATTCTAGACTTAAATCCAATTCCACCATCTGTGGATGTCTAAGGCTCTTCCCCAAAATTTCTGTAAACTCACAGACTGGTAGTGGGGGCAAGCTGTGACTTTGTCCCCTCTACTTTCTGGACTTCCACCTTCTTGAATACTGGCCCAAGGCTATGTCTCACCAGTCAAGATGTGGAACTCAGCACTTTGTTCAAGCTTCACGAAATGGCTGACAACCAACAAATCAGCTCTCCTCTAGGCTGTTACTACCCCTCCGTGCTGTTTCTATCTTCCAACATTTTGTTAATGATTCCTAGTTGCAGTTGTCTCTTCTCTGTGTTCATTGTCCTTTTTACTTTTTGTTTCCCTCAGTGACATTTTGTGGCATTTTGGTAGGGGAAATCCCTAAGTGTATGGATTTAAGATATCACTTTAATTGGAAACTTCTTATTCTATAACTGCTTTTTTATAAAGGAAATATTATGATAATTTCCCAGGTACTCTTCTCAAATGCAGTGTTTTGATTAAATCTCAGAGAAAGCCAAGGTTTTAAGCAGTTTAAAAGTGCAATATGTTATTTTACTTTGCTTTTCTTTGTAGAATAGGATTTATTATAAAATAAGAAATAAAGGTGATATTTTTGGTGTTTTTATTATGGGATATGGGCTTTGCACAGATTCTACCATTTAAAAATTTAGAGCAACTTCATGGGGGAAAATTAAGGAACAGAGAAGCCGATTACTTTGCCTGAGACAGGAGAGTCAATAAATAGCATATTTAAGTCAAGGTTTTCTGATTCCCAAGTTCATTCTCTTTCACTATATTCTGTTTGCTCTTAGGAGCAAACTATTTCTTCTCTAAAGTTGAGTAATTATTAATTTAATAGAGCGTAATAAATATAATTCTAAACAAACAGATGTATTTAAGAATGAGAAGAAAATAAAAAATACAGTATCACAATGCTTTTGTTATGCTGTCAGTTTCATCATCTTTATTTAATGTTTAAATCCATTAATCTTGCTCCCTTGTTTCTATGGATTTTAGTAATGAGTTTTACTGTTCTATTGCAGTATAGTCTAGTTTCCAAATATTTTATCTTGGTTGTCTCTTACTCATCTCATTAACAGTATACTGTCAGATATTACAAAATTACATAAAATTCTGAAAGCATGTAAGATCTGTATGCCAATAAACTCTTTGAGTTTATGGATAATACAGAGACAAGTAGTTAACAAAGAAGTAAAATGTATTTTCATCTGATGAAGTTGAAAAGACTCTAAATAGCAGAATGTTTCAAAAAGGCAAAATATTTAAATTATGTTATAGAAAAAAATGACTTTGAATAAAATATTTTAAACATATTTAAAGGCAGCTAAATATCAAGTAAATTTAAAATATGATGGATTATTTATGTGTGATTTTTATTTATAATTTAAATAATAAAACTTGATTTTCCAAGTTTTTCTGCTTAAGAATTTCACTATTTGATTACTATGGCTATAGTCCAATTAAGAGTTTAAATACTATTATAAAAACGAAACATGCCAACACTAAGAAGAAATAAAAAATATAAATGAATAGCATTGAAAACATAAGTCCCATTGCCCCAAGGTAACCATGGTTAATATTTTGGTATATATATATATATGTTTATATATATATATATAAAATAGATATATACTAGATTTTCAGTTATGTGTATATATCTCAGTCTCTTTGGGCTGCTATAAGAGAACACCATAGACTGAGTGGCTTATAAACAATACAAATTTATTTCTCATGATTCTGGAGGCTGGGAAGTTCAAGATCAAGGTGCTGGCAGATTTGGTGTCTGGTAAGGGCCTGGTTCCTGGTTCATAGATGTCTGTCTTCTTTCTCTCTCCTCACATGACAGAATGGGGAAGGGAGCTCTCTGGGCTCTCTTTTATAAGAAGACTAATCCCATTCATGAGGGCCTGTATTAGTCCGTTTTCACACTGCTGATAAAGACATACCCGAGACTGGGTAATTTACAAAATAAAGAGGTTTGTTGGACTTACAGTTTCACATGGCTGGAGAGACCTAACAATCATGGCAGAAGGCAGGGAGGAGCAAATCACATCTTACATGGGTGGCAGGAGGCAAAAAGAGACCTTATGCAGAGAATCTCCCATTTTTAAAACCATCAGATCTCATGAGACCCATTCACTATCACAAGAACAGCAAGGGAAGTACAAAGACCCACCCCCCCCACTTCCATGATTCAGTCATATCCCCACTGAGCCTCCCCCACAACATGTGGGACTTATGGGAGCTACAAGATGAGATTTGGGTGGGGACACAGAGCCAAACCATATCATAGCCAGACTCTCATGACTTAATCACCTCCCAAAGACTGCACCTTAAAATACCATCACACTAGGGGGTTAGCTTTCAACATATGAATTTCAGAGAGATACAAACATTCAGTCAATAACAGTATATTTGTAAGTAAGCACTCATATTCCAAGATGAAATTATATATGCTTTTTTTGAAACTTTTCTCTCTTAGCTGATCAATAAATGTTTAAAGTATGTTGAATACTGAAAATACTGAAAGTGTATTTAATTGAAAAATATTTAAAATATTCTTCAATCTTAATGACACTAAAATAATATATATTTAAAGAAACCAAATTCATTAGAAAATGGCTTGACTTGGAATGAGAGATGTGATAAAAATATAAGATAAAAGATACTTGACCTTTTTTCCTTAGATTTTTGGCATTTTTAAAGATAATTATCAGATGTCAAAACACCTAATGTTTTCAAAATGGAGAACATTTGTCTTAAAAACAGCTCACATGAAAAAAGGAATTGGCTGGCGTGGTGGCTCACACCTGTAATCCCAGCACTTTGGGAAGCTGAGGAGGGTGGATCATGAGGTCAGAAGTTGAAGACAAGCCTGGCCAAGATGGTGAAACCCTGTCTCTACTAAAAGTACAGAAATTAGTCAGACATGGTGGAAGGCGCCTGTGATCCCGGGTACTCGGGAGGCTGAGGAAGGAGAATTGCTTGAATCCGAGCTGCAGAGGTTGCAGTGAGCTGAGATCATGCCACTGCACTCTAGCCTGGGTGATAGAGTGAGACTCTGTCTCGAAAAAATCCAAAAAAACAAAAAGCAATCATGGCTTTAGCTAACAACAAAACTTACTGTCAGTTTAACATAGTATGAATTAGATGTGAGAGATACTAATCCAAAATCAGACTGCATTTAAAGAAGGGAAGTATTGAGAACAAGGGTGGATATTATTTCCCAGTCTCTACAGTTGTGGAAACATGTCTGGTAGAAAATGTTCAGTTCAAAGAGCTATATTGTTAGATGAATATTGACAAATATGACAAAGGAGGGCGACATGATGGCATTGTACTGTAAATTATGCCATGTGAAGACTGAGTGAAGTAGGGGTATTTAGTTCATTAAATGAGTTTTGTCGGCATGCTGACAGGCAAAATAATCAATGCAATATATAGGAAAGCAAGTTTTAACTACATAGAAGAAGAACATAAACTTCTATTTATTGAGTGCCTCCTCTGTGTCATGCCCAAGAGATATGGTAGGCATATTTGATCATGGTGGAATTTCAAATCAATTTGCAGAAAGATGGGTCAATCATAACAAATATGCTTCAGATGACTGACTAGAAAAATATATCCAATTCAATTCTTCACATCTTCCTGTAAAAGTAACATAAAACATAAAATATAACGGATGGAAAGGTAAAAAACTCTATGTCAATACACTAAAGAATCACAGCTGTTCCATAAATTTAACCCATTTTAAACATAGGCAGCTGAGGATCTGGGACATTAAGTCATTTGCCCCCCCTCCAAAAACCATAATTAGGTTAGAAGACAGCAGAGCTTGAGTTAACCTTGGCCTGACCTCAGAGTTCATGTTCCCACTCCCACATTATGATCCATAAGATAATAGTTGATCAAATCCAAATATGTCATAGGTAGTCTGGCAAAATGTTATAAAGGCTTTTTGAGCCTTGAAGGTTGAGACAAAGACTGAAATACCAGTTCACAGTTGATATTGAAGTCTTTCCTATAAGAAGCAGGAGTACAAGTCTACCACTAATGTTCCCTATAAGTCTTAGATGTATTATTCTAATGCTCCCAAATTGCAGGTATAGTAATGAGCACTTCTTGAATATTTTATTATTAAAGTGAAAATATAAAGCATGCAATTATTAGAGCTATTAAGATATTTACATCAGGTCAAACTACTACATAACTGGATCTTTTGCAAACAAACTTGGGTTTACTCAGAGACTATCTCAAAATATTCTACAAAGTTACTTCAAGTAGGTCTTTAAAAGTGCTCATAAAGAAGGCTTAACATATTCATATTTTAAAGATTAGATGGTGAGATACTCATATTTACATAGACATTCTTATGAAAAGTTTTACTGTTTAAAAAGTTATGCTATAGTAGATATTCATGAAAAGTTGATGTGATTAATAACCTAATTTTAGTATTCTGGGAAAGCAATATTTCATTTTGAGACCTTGTTTTTCATGTTACATTACGACAACATTTAATGTAACACTAAATGTTCAAAAAAGTTTTATATTAAAAAATTATTACTAATATTTCTTAACTTTTTTTCTAAAGTAACATTTTTATTCAAAGCCATTTTAATCATATAGGAATACTAAATATTAGTAATGATCTATTTTAATATATTCTTGTATATGCCTTATATTGAGCATTGGACCAGGTATTCAATTTACATGGATTTCTAGAACATATATCAGATATATCTAAGAAGCTTGAGTACACAAGATTCTCTTTAGATATAAAATGAATTAATAATTTATTTGTATTTCTGATCCCACTGATAATAAATGTCATTACCTAAGCAAGCCAATATTATGTTTGTCATTATCACTTGCATATCACCATTTCTACATAATTTCTAATGATATTTGAAACATTTACCTCATATATTTTCCTGTTTACATATTCTTATGTTTAAAACAAATATATATAAAGTTTTGTTTCATTTTGTTTCATCATGTTAAATACTCTTTGGAAAAATAATATTTTGTAGCTACAGAACATTATATACATGTTATTATGAAAGTCATGCTATTTCCAGTGTTGAATTATAAATACAATAACCATAGCTATCATTTGTATTGTGCTATCATTTATATTGTGTGTATATTGTGTTGAGAGCTATCTGAGGTTTTAGATATATCATCTTGTTTAATGCACAGAAGAAGCTTAGAGATAGATGCTGTTATTTTTACATCTACATGTATGAAAACTGAGCACAGGAAGGTTAGGTGACTTGCCTCAAGATATTCAGCTGGGAAGTTGCAAAATTTGAATTTGTAACCATGCTCTCTGGTTCCAGAGTCCTCACTGATAACCACAATGCCTGGTAGATTCTTTAAAACTGAATTATGATAAACATTCATAGATATATAAATTCTGCCCATATTTCCTTTTTTTTATTTTTTGGAAAACATTTCTAAGGATTTATAAAAGGCTTGCTAAATAGTTTCCCAGAAAGGTTGTTAATTTATATCTCACCAAGATTATTCCACAGATTCCAACTTCACTGTATTCCTTCTATAACTGATATAACTGTTTTTAGATTTTTGCTCATTTTAGTGAAAAAGTTTATGCTATAGTAGATATTTGTTACTACTTCTTAGGAAGTTAACTTTTTCCATTGTTTTTATTAACTGTGTTTCCTTTGTGGGTTACTAGATTGTTTCATGCCTTTTTTTTTTTTTAAATACTGGAGAATTTGTGATTAAAGAAGACATCTTATCCTTTGTATATTTTATGTAACAAAATACTACTTCTTTTCCTTTGATATTTTTACACTGTACTGCCTTTACACATAGAAAGATTTCACCACCCTGAAATCAGCTATTTATTTTAGTATGATCCTTTCTAGGCTATTTATATTCATGAAAAAATAGCATTTTATCTATTTAGGTTAAATTTGAGTTTGTAGTTAAATGATTGTCTCAGAAGCATTTCCTTTCTTGATATGGAATTCAAATATGATGTTTCTTTTTCCCCCTGCAATACTTTAAAGGTGCCTTTCTACTGTTTTCTGGCCTCAATTATTTCAGTGAGAAGATAGCCATAATTGATAAATGTTTTTTCCTAAATGGAATGCATTCTGTTTTTCTCTATCTGCTTTTAATATATTTCTTTCTCTGTGGTTTTTGGGAATTTGATAATTAAATGTCCATTATTTGGCTTCTCTTGAATTTTATGACTATTTTTGGCTCTCTGGGTTGATATATTTCTTTTCTTTTGGTTTGGAAAATTCTCATTTTTTTCTTGCTTCCGTCTCTCTCTCTCTCTCTTTGCAGCAATTGCAAGTGTTTTACTATTTAATACTGTCTCAAACCTTAGGCTCTGCTCATCTTCCTCCCCATTTCCCCAGCATTTTTTTCTTCTTTGTGTTTCAATGCAGCTGATTTCAGATGGCTTATCTTTAAGTTCGTTGATCTTTTCATCTGCTTTTTCCACTCTGATACTAAGAATATTAGATGAGTTCATTTCTTCATTTCTGATCACATATTTTCCATTTATAATATTGCCACGTGGTTTTGTTTTCAACTCTGATAAAAGTTCCCATCTCTTCATGCATGTTATCCACCCTTTCTATTATATTACTTAACATGTTTTCATAGTGTCTTGTAAGATAATTTGTACATCTTGGGCATATATGAACCTTCTCTGGACTATATACTTTGATGATGGTGGGTCTTTTTTTGGCATGTCTCAAAATTTTTAAGTTGATAAACTATGTATAAAAGAGCAGGGGAGACTGAAATGAATAAGAATATACCCTCAGAAAGGAGAATATCCCTTCTCCTGTTAAGCCGTTCATGTGGGAGGCTGAGTCAATGTCATCTGTGGTAGAACTGAGTTTAGGTTTTCTTTCAGTTAGATGGAAATCACCCCAGATTTTCAATATATCTTTTTGAGAACAGATCAGGACCTTTTCATTAGCAGAGCTTCCAATCAAGATTCCATCACTGCAACTTGAGAAATCGTTCTGTGTTTTACATCTAAACTACCAAAATTCACAAGGCTAATTTCAGCAAGCAGATTTCTCTGCTTTACACAGTCCAGGTGGTAGTATTTGGAGAGCTTGGGCATTCTTTTACTTCTCTGTCCTTCCCTTAGCTTTCTGCACCCTTGAAGATCTCTTTCTGTCCTGTTCTGTCTCCAGTCATCAGAGGCCGCTCTAGTGCACTTGAAGTCCTAGAGTAACTTGAGGGTACTTTTTTTTAGCTTTCCTCTCATGCTCGGCATTTGTTGAGTAGCTCTGGTGCATTTAGTGAAGCCCTGGAGTACCTTGAGGGATTCTTTCAGCTCTTCTGCGCCGCTCCTGATTTGTAGCGGGCCACATCTCTGCACTTGACAAAGGCCCTGCACACCTGGAAGCGGATCACTTTCAAACCTCCTGCCCTTCCCTGGCCTTTGGTGTACAGGCCCTTAACACTTCATTAAGGTCTCTTGGCTGGGGATCCTCAGTATGATAATCTCTTATGACAGCCTGTAAATGGTTGTTAAAGGTTTGCTGAAAGTCCATCTGGATTATTTTTGCCTTTGTTAATGGTGGAATCATCTTCTTCATGCTGTTTGCAAATGATTCAAACAGCTGTGGGTCTGTTGTCTTCTGGGAGGCTCTAGTTTTCTTGTACCATTAGGGTTCTCTGATGTGTGTATGTGTGTTTTAATCTATAATTTTGCAGTTTATTCAGCTTGTTTCTCTTTATTATTAAGGATAGAACAAAGTTTTTCTTGATGACTTTTACATCCTAACCAGATGCAGGTCTCATATTTATTTTCTTTTCATTAATCTTAAATAATATTATTATTATTTAAGTTTCAGAGTACATGTTCAGGATGTGGAGTTTTGTTACATAGGTAAATGTGTGCCATGGTGGTTTGCTGCACCTATGAACCCATCACCTGACATACATTAACTCTTTTGCCTTCATTAAACTCTTCCTATTGTGATAATTATAAATTCACAGGCCGTTGTAAGTTGTAATATGGAGATTCCATGTACACTTTACCTGGGTTCCCCTGCTTGGTTAGATTTTTATGGCTGTAGGGTAATATCACAACAAGGATATTACCATTGCTACAATCTACTGATCTTATTTAGATTTCACTAGTTTTACTTGTTCTTCTTTCTCTCTCTCTCTCTCTCATGTGTGTGTGTGTGTGTGTATGTGTATTTAGTTCTGTGCAATTTTACCATACATGTATGGGTTTGTGTATGTCTGACTGACCACAGTTAATATAGCACTCGGCTGGACGTGGTGACTCATGCCTGTAATCCCAGCACTCTGGGAGGTTGAGGTGGGTGGATCACCTCAGGCCAGGAGTCCAAGACCAGCCTGGTCACCATAGTGAAACCTTGTCTCTACTAAAAATACAAAAATTAGCTGGGCATGGTGGTGCACACCTGTAGTCCCAGCTGCTCAGGAGACTGAGGCAGGAGAATCACTTGAACCTTGGGAGGTGGAGGTTGCAGTGAGCTGAGATCCCAGCACTGCATGTCAGCCTGGGAGACAGTGAGACTCCATCTCACACACACACAAAAAAAAATGGAGAACACTCCTACAAGGGTCACACATCTTACCATTTTATGACCATACCCATCTCCTTCCCCCAGCTTTTTCCTCATAATTTCTGAAAACCACTAACTTGTTCTTTATTACTATTTCAGAATGTTATATGAATAGAATCATGTAGTATGTAACTTTTAAAAAAAACTCACTTAGCATAATTCCCTTGAGGTTTCTTCAAGTTGCTTGTATTGATAGTTTGTCCTTTTTATTGCTGAGTAGCGTTATATTGCATGGATATATCACTTTTTGTTTAACCATTTACCTGTAAAAAGCCATCTGGGTTGTTTCTAGTTTTTGGCTATTGTCAGTAAAGCTATTGTCAACATTAAGATACAGGTTTTTGCATGAACATAAGTTTCCATTTCTCTGGTATAAATTCCCAAGAGGAAAATTGTTGGGTCTTATAATAATGACATGTTTAGTTTTATAAGAAATTACAAATTCTTTTTTCCTGAATGGCTATACCATTTTACATTCCCACCAGCAATGTGTAAAAGATTCAGTTTCATCAACAACATTTGATGTTGTTGCTACTTTTATTCCAGCTGTTTCGATAGGTATAGAGTGCTATCTCATGGTTTTAATTTGCATTTCCCTATTAGCTAATCCTATTGAACATATTCTCATATGCTTGTTTGCTATCTGTATATCCTTATCAGTGAAATATTCGTTCATGTCCTTTGTCTATTTTCTAATTAGATTTTTTTTGTTTTACTATTGAATTTTGAGAGCTCTTTATGCATTCTAGATACTAGTCCTTTGATATGTGGTTACACATTTATTTCTAAAACTTCAAAAATTATAAAAAATAAATCCATCTAGGAAGTAAAAACTGAGATTTTATCACCCAGTGGAATTCAATGTTAATATTTTAGAGAGAAGTCTTTCAAAATATGTACAATATAGACTTATCTCCTGATATCTCTATTCTCATCTGTAAGCTCTGAGCTTAGTTTTAGTTGCTCTAGGAGGTCTTTATTTTCTAACTCCTCTTATCTGGATTGGTCATCATAATTTTTATCGAATGCTCATGGTTTTTTGTATATCATACTTTCTATATTCTTATCAACAGCTTTCGATGTATCTCACTTTAAGGTTAAAAATAAATAAAGTCTAGAACTAAAGAATACTTTAGATCTTCACTATTTAAAACCATAGCCACTAGCTTCATGGATTCATTTAAATTTTAAATGATATCAGTTGAAAATTAAATAATACTAAAATTCACTTTCTCAGTTGCCTTAAACCACCTTTCAGATGTTCATGTGGCTAGGGGCTACTGTATTGGATAGTGCAGATACAGAACATTTCCATATTCACAGAATGTTTTAGTAGACAATGTTATTTAAAAATGTGTAATCAATACTTCTTAGAGTCACACTATGGTTATCTTGTTGATATATTATCAGATATAAACTTTATGCTGTAATTTGACCTTAAACAATCTACTCTTATGCAAATGCATTCTTTTTTTTAAGCAATTGAGATCAACAATAGATGACCTGGATTAGGAAACTTCAAAAAAGTATATGTACATTTTTTTTTTGAATGGAGTATTCTTTAAGCCAGGGTCTCAAAGAGATTATGAATGAATTTGTTAAGCCTTTGCTTTGTGCCAGGCATCTTCTCCTTGATATGACATTCGGTCCTTAAATAACTGCATGAATTAGGTTATGTTATCTTCATTTTACATAAAAGGTTACAGAGGCTAACAGTGGTTAAATAACTTGCCTAGGGTCATAAAGTTTTGCTTGATCCCAAGTCTCTGTAGTTTTATCTTATTTGAGTCTATGTTTTCCATAAAAATACCTTCCATGGTAGATGAGTCAAATCTTTGTCTTCCTCTTATGAGGACAATTATGATGGCTTTTAGGGCCCACAAAATAATCCAGGATAAAGAAGAAAAAGCTTTGTATGTATGATGATATTCCTCATCTCCCTTTTGGGATAGCTTTTTATACTTTTAAACAGCATGGACCATCTGTATTAGTCCGTTTTCACACCGCTGATAAAGACATACCCAAGACTGGGAAGAAAAAGAGGTTTAATTGGACTTAAAGTTCAACATGGCTGGGGAGGTCTCAGAATCATGGCAGGAGGAAAAAGGCACTTCTTCATGGTGGTGGAAAGAGAAAATTGAGGAAGAAACAAAAGTGGAAACCCCAGATAAACCCATCAGATCTCCTGAGACTTACTCACTGTCATGAGACTAGCACAGGAAAGAATGGCCACCATGATTCAACTACCTCCCTTTGGATTCCTCCCACAACATGTGGGAATTCTGGGAGATACAATTCAAGTTGAGATTTGGATGGGGACACAGCCAAACTATATCTATCATTCTACCCCTGGTGGAACGAGTCATGCCTCCCCAACAGTCCCCCAAAGTTCTCTATTATTTCAGCATTAACCCAAAAGTCCACATTTCAAAGTCTCATCTGAGACCAGGCAAAGTCTCTTCGACCTATGAGTCTGTAAATTCAAAAGCAAACTAGCTAGTTCCTAGATACAGTGGGGGTACAGGTATTGGGTAAACACAGATATTCCAAAAGGGAGAAATCACCAATACCCTGGAGTTACAGGGCCCTTGCATTTCGAAATCTAGTGGGGCAGTGAAATTTTAAAGCTGTAAAAGGAGCTCCTTTGACTCAGGGTCTTACATCCAGGTCACGTTGATGCAAGAGGTGGGTTCCCATGGTCTTGGGCAGCCCCACCCCTATGGCAATGCAGGGTACAGCCTCTCTCTCTTGGCTGCTTTCATGGGCTGGCATTGCATGTCTGTGGCTTTTCCAGGTGCAAGGTGCAAGCTGTTGGTGTATCTACTGTTCTGGGGTCTGGAGGACGGTGGCTCTCTTCTCACAGCTCCACTAGGCAGTGTCCCAATAGGGTCTCTGTGTGGGGGCTTCAACCCCATATTTCCCTTCTGCACTTGCCCTTGGAGAGGTTCTCCATGAAGTCCCTGCTCCTTCAGCAAACTTTTATCTGGGCATCCAGGCATTTCCATACATCCTCTGAAATCTAGGTGGAGGTTCCCAAACGTTAATTTGTGACTTCTGTGCACCCACAGGCTCAACAACACATGAAAGCTGCCAGGGCCTGGGGCTTCCACCTTCTGAAGCCACAGCCTGAGCTGTATGTTGGCCCCTTTCAGCCGCAACTGGAGTGGCTGGGATACAGGGCACCAAGTCCCTAGGCTGCACACAACATGGAGACCATGGGTCTGGCCCATGAAACCACTTTTTCCTCCTGGACCCTGGGGCCTGTGATAGGAGGAGCTGCCTTGAGAGTCTCTGATATGGCCTGGAGACATTTTTCCCATGATCTTGGGGATTAACATTAGGTTCCTTGCTACTTATGCAAATTTCTGCAGCTGGCTTAAAAATTTCCCCAGAAAATGGGTTTTTCTTTACTGTTGCATAGGTGGGTTATACATTTTCCAAACTTTTATTTTCTGCTTCCATGATAAAACTGAATGCCTTTAACAGCATCCAAGTCACACATCTTGAATGCTTTGCTGCTTATAAAATTCTTCCACCAGATACCCTAAAGCATCTCTCTCAAGTTCAAAGTTCCACAAATCTCTAGGGCAGGGGCAAAATCCTGCCAGTCTCTTTGCTAAAATATAGCATAGCAAGAGTCACCTTTGCTTCAGTTCCCACCAAGTTCTTCATCTCCATCTGAGACAACCTCAGCCTGGACCTTCTTATTCATATCATTATCAGCATTTTATTCAAAGCCATTCAACAAATCTCTAGGCAGTTTCAAACTTTCTCATATTTTCCTGTCTTCTTCTGAGGCCTACAAAATGTTCCAACCTCTTCCTGTTACCCAGTTCCAAATTGCTTCCATATTTTTGGATATCTTTTTAGCAATGCCCCACTCTACTGGTAGCAATTTTCTGTACTAGTCCATTTTCATGCTGTTGATAAAGATATAACAGTTACTGGAAGAAAAAGAGGTTTAATTGGACTTACAGTTCCATATGGCTGGGGAGGTCTCAGAATCATGGCAGGAGATGAATGGCACTTCTTATATGACGGCTGCAAGAGAAAAATGAGGAAGAAGCAAAAGCAGAAACTCCAGATAAACCCACCAGATCTCGTGAAGACTTATCATGAGAATAGCATGGGAAAGACCAGCCCCTATGATTCAGTTGCCTCCCCCTGGGCCCCTCACACAACACGTGGGAATTCTGGGAGATACAATTCAAGTTGAGATTTGGGTGGGGACACAGCCAATTCATATCACCATATTATAGCAAAATGATACAGTGGAGGATGTAGTCATTCACATTGTTACAGGATCCTTTACATGACACAAGGACCACAGAATTTTAAAAATAGCTTATTTAAAATTATTTGTATGTAATTCAAAAGCTTAACTGTTTCAAGAAACTTCCAATTAGATGTCAAGTAGCTACTATAAAAAAGAAAATTAATTAGATATGCTGGTACATGACTGAAGTCCCAGCTACTTAACGAGGCTGAGACAGAAGGATCACTTTAGCTCAGGAGTTCGAGGTTGCAGTGAACTATGATCACACCACTGAATCCCAGTGTGGGCAACAGAGTGAAACCCTATGTCAAACAAGAACAACAATAATAATGAGAAAACAACAAAAAAAGAAAATATAGAATTATATGACAATTCATATTTAAATGTAATTTATTTTAAAAGTTTATTTCTCAATCAAAAACTAAAAGTATTGGACAATTGATACTCAGAACAACATATTCAGGCAAAGTGTTTTATCTTCATGTACCAGATGGAGAATTTCAGATTTCTAAAGAGGCAGTGGCAGTCAGGCTATACAAATAGCAAATTGTAAATCTGCAAACAGTTCTCACACCATTTGACTTTAGTCTTGATATTCTTCCCATTGTGCCATGCACTTACATTTTAATGGCACTTACTATCATGAAGATCTAGTTCAATATAAGGGAACTGTGAAAGGAATTCAATAACTTTCATAATGTTTTCTGCGAATTAGCTAAAGTAGAATGTTTATTTGTTTCCTTTTTTTCTGGAAGCAGTTGGCCTATTGAAAAAAATCAGTGACTTGTATTCAAATATCCTATTGTATAGTGTCTTGGGATAGATGAGCAATGTCCAGTTATTGTACCATATGCCTCTATTTGTTCCTTATCCCTGCGCTCCTAGGAAGTAAATAAAAACTGAATCATGACCCATTCCTTTCTTTATTTGTACATTTCTATCTTAAATGAACTATTTATATATTTATGATATAGTGATATGATTTGGCTGTTTCTCCACCAAGTCTCATGTTGAATTATGATCCCCAGTGTTCAAGCAAGGGCCTGGTGGGAGGTGATTGAATCATGAGATTGGACTTCCCCCTTGCTGTTCTCATGACATTGAGATCTGGTTGTTTAAAAGTGTGTAGCACTCCCCATTTTGCTCTCTGTCTCCTTCTTCGGCCATGTGAAGATATGCCTGTTTCCCCTTTGCTTTCTGCCTTGACTGTAAGTTCCCTGAGGCCCCCAAGCTGTGCAGAACTGTGAGTCAATTAAACCTCTTGTTTATAAATTACCCAGTCTTAGGTATGTCTTTATAGCAATGTGAGAATGGAATAATACATATGAGAATTACATATTCATTAAAGATAGGAGCCAGTGAATTCATAATGAGGATTTGTAGATCTGGAAGGTTAGTGTTTACCTTTAGCTAAAATTGGAATGATTTTTACAGGAAAGTAATCCCTTTGTAATTACAAAGTCATTTTGGTTAATTCTAGAGTACATTAGGTTGAAAATGGAAAAAAAGTTACAAGGAAAAAAAAAGAACTTATCAAAAAACAATCAGTGAGACAGAGAAGTTATCAAAGAAAATGTAATAAAGTAAGATTTAGAAAAATTGGAGTTCTAGGAGCACAGTAAGTAGAAACTGCTAATGAAGAATGTGTTGATATATGGGGGATGGATGGGGGCCAGCTAGAGATTTGATCCTGCAATCTAGACATATTGGAAATAGTGGAACCAATAAAAAAATTTTTATAAAATGGGCCCTTGGCTTACAGAGGTCCATACATTCACAACTTAATAAGGGGTAAAATATAAATTGATTTAAAAAATGTTAACTATGTGAATGAAAAATAAAAAGGCCTACAAAGGTTTAAATGATTATTAGATAAATTGTCTTTATTAATAAATATTAAGAAAATGGTAGGTGTGTGGCAGTTAATTTCATGGATGACCTTGGCTAGGTTCTGGTGCCAAGATATGTGGGTAAACATCAGTCTAGATCTTGCTTTGAAGGTATGTTTTAGACATGACTGACACTTAAATCCGTAGACTTTGAGTAAAGCAGATTACTCTTCATAATGTAGGTGGGCCTCAGGCAATCACTTGAAGACCTTAAGAGAGAATGAGGTTCAGCAAGGAAGAAGAAATTTTGTTGCTGTACTGCCTTCAGGCTCATGACTGTAGCATCAACTCTTCTCTGAGACTCCAGCCTGCACGAGTGCCTTTATAGATTTCTAACTTGCCACTTACTAACTTGCTATAATCACATAAGACAATTCTTTAAATCTCTTTCCATATATATATATATATATCTCCTATTGGTTTTGTTTCTCTGGAGTACCCTAACTAATATAATGCAGATAGCTTATTTTTAAACAACAATAAGATCTGTCAACACTTGCTAAACTAGGATAGTTTAACAGATATGCAACAAATTAATGATTTCCTGTAGAAATTATGATTGGGGGTTTTGGTAACTTTCAAATAATAACTAAAAATCATTACAATTTAATAATTGTATAGAGATTTGGGCATTTCAATTGCTTTTGGTAATCTAATTTTAAATGATCATAGTTACATTTCTGTGTTATAAAATATAACTCTTTAATTTGATATTCTTATGGAGGTTTAAAAAAAGATCCAAACTGAGTTGTATTGATGATTACATTATCCTTTGTTATGTGAAACAGGGCCAAACCACTTGTTTACATTTCTCATGTACCTGCTGTTTCTCTTTTATTTTTCTTCACATGAATAGACAGAAGAGGTTTGCTTTCTAAAATTCTCAAGCTGGCAGTGTTTTATAAGAACTGAAACCAATTCAGAAAATTTAATGTAAAACACCATCTAAACACAATGAAGATCTTAGTGGGGTTTCTCTGCTTTTATTTAAGTTCCACAATATTCAGTGTTGTTGTAGGGACTGAAGCTGAGGCATCTTCTGGAGTGTGAGAGAAAAATAAAAACACATGCCAAAGAACACTTCTAGTGCCTCTTTATACAGATATCTTAGTTAAATACAAGAGACATCACACAAATAAATAGAATACTGTTTCTTTCCCTCTTTTCTTTCTTAGTTAACTTTTTCACTTCTTGTTGACATAGAATTCCTTTACATACTTTTGTCTATAACAGTGACATTTAACTTTAAAAACATGTTCTGAATGGAATAAACAAGCTCAAAGTGTTTTCTTTTCTATTCTTTCACTCAACAACAATCAACACAGAAGAATTCTGTGATCAAATGTGTGGGAGTATTTTTCCCACCACCAAGAAAGTCATCAGTTGTGCAGGGAACACCAGCTGTGTGTCTTCTAATTTAATTCTGACACCATCTACCTAAAGATAGTGTCAGATTCCAAAAGGTGAGGACTCCGTTCCCTACTGCCTTGCTTAACTTCAGAAACCAGTTGAAAACTCCTGATTATTTTACTTGTGCCTAAAACTGACTGGCTCTAAAGTGGGATTCCCATGCCATTCCCCTACTTGGGTTTGATTAATTTGCTAGAGCAGCTCATGGAACTCAGAGAAATATGTCTGTCTAACAGTTTATTATAAAGGATATTACAAAGGATATAGATGAAGAGATATATAAGGCCTGGGTATGGAGGAAGGGGTACGGCACCTCTATGCCCTCCCTGGGAGTGTCACCCTCCAGCAACTTCCATGTGTTTAGCTGTTCAGAATGCTTCAAACCCTGTCCTTTTAAGTAATTTATGGAGGCTTCATTACTTACAAGTCATGTCAAACCATTGGCCATTCATGATCAACTTAATCTTTAGCCCCCTTCGCCTCTCCACAGGTTGGGGGTGGGGCTGAAAGTCTCAACCCACTAAACCTTGGTCTTTCCCGTGACCAGTCCCTATCCTGAAGCCACCTACAGCTTCAATTCCTTAGCATACAAAAAGACATTGCTTTGAAGAGGCTAAGGATTTTAAGAGTAATATGTCAGGAAATGGAGTCAGAGACCAAATATATATTTTATAATAGCATACATTTACAGTATCAGTACAAATCAATTATAGTTTTCCTCTATAGCTGCACACTGTTTTGGAAATGGCATATCATCTTTCTGAGGTACAGTAAAAGAAATGTAAAATGAGAATTATGTAGTTTAGGATGACAATTATAAAAAGAAAAGATAACAAGTGTTGGTCAGGAGATGGAGAAATGAAATTCCTCGCACAGTTCATAAAAACGTGAATTGGCACAGTCATTTTGGAAAGCAGAATGGAAGTTCCTACAAAAATTAAAAATAGAACTACCATATGATGCGGCAATCCAGCTGCTGGGCATGTATCCAATAGACATGAGATCAGAATGTTGAAGAGATATTTGCAATACCATGTTCAAATATTGCAGCATTGTATACAATAGCTAAGGCATGGAAACAACCCAAGTGTCTGTCAACAGATAAAGTAATTTTATATAGACACATGAAATATTACTCTGTCTTAAAAAAGAAGGAAATTCTGTCATTTGCAACAACATAAATGAGACTTGAGGACATGTTAAATGAAATAAGTGCCACAGAGAGACAAATACTGCATGATTTCACCTATATTTGAAATTTAAGAAAGTCAAACCACAAAAGCAGAGAATGTAACAGTGGATGGTTACCAGAAGCATGGTTGGGGTTTAGAATTGGGATATGTTGGTCAAAGCTTTAGTTGTGTAGGATGACTAAGTTTTAGAGGTCTAATGTAAAACATGACTATAGTTAATAATACTACATTGTATACTTGACATTGCTAAGAGAAAAAACCTGAAGCATTTTCATTACACTCACACAAACACACAGTAATCATGTGAGGTGATGGATACATTAATTAGCTTGAATGTAGTTAATCACTTTACAATGTATATGTACATGAAAATATCACAGTATACAACTTACATATATATAACTTTTTTTTAAAGAGTCCATAATACTAGTCACTCAGAAAGAGTTTTGAGTATGAGTATACCTTTAAAACAAATTCTTGAATTTCCTCCAAAGACACAGTTGTATGGTTTCTCTTTGCACGAATATATTATAATTTTTAAAATTGATTAGAAATTACATTTACTATTCTTAGTTTTTGTTATAATGGGAATACTGTAATAAACATAAACACATTTTTTTAAAGTCAAGGGAGAAATACACATAGCGACAATATTTGTAAAGTCTGTAAAATGATTTTTGAAAGGAATAAATCACCTCTAACGTTTTTAAAAATGAACATCTGTTGTCTAACCACCAATATTTAGACAATGAGGAAACTAAGGCCCAGAAATCTTGCACTGCATTAATTGTAGAGCTGGGATTAGAACCTCTACATCTTTGGATGCTTTGTTTAACACCTTGTCTCTGATGCCCCACAGTTGAAGTTTTCACTTTAAAACATATTATGACATAGGGGTTTTTAAATGTTACCATTCAATTTAGTGTAGTGTTATTTTTTGATTGATATAATGCAGTCACAACACTAAGATATCAAAATTTCATTTCAACTAATGAAGATACTTAACTATATATATATGTGTGTGTGTGTGTGTATCATTAATGAAAAATAAGTTTTCACTGCCTACTACCAAGCTAGATATCAAGATATGTACATCTACCTTATTTTCAGGGGAAAAATGGCATTATTTATATTCTGTTCATATACTGATTAATGGCTTATTTTCTTGGGGTTACTTTGCTTGCTCTCAGCTTTACTTCATCCTGGGCCAGACCAGAAGTTAGTTCTGTGGGTTTCCATACAGGTATTACTTGCTTCTGCAGCCAGGAATCAACTGCTGCCCCTGGCTGATAGGACTTGAGAGCTACTCTCGGGTTATAGAGGAGAGAACATAATTCATCCTTTCCCAAGGCAGCTGTTTTCCATGGTATCCTGTACTTTGTAAGAGTGAAATTTTAAATGAATATTTGTTTAATGAAATCCCTGTTCCTTCTTTAAAAAGGTCAGCACAATTGAAATTACATGCAAGGTTACCACATTATGTATTTATCTTTTAAAATATTCTCTCTTGTATTATCCATGAAAAGATATAATTTTACTGTTGCTGTCACATTAAAGTCAAGTATGCAAATGTTGATACTGAAGTTCCTGTAGCACATTACATTGAGTGTCAGCAACATATTTATTAATATTTATAGGCACAATGTCCTCCTGATTTTGTGTTATTCTTTTCCTTTTCCTTGTACTATGTGTACAGCTTGCTCCTCTGTACAAAGGAACTCTATTTTTCACATGGAAGTAGAAAGTCCATAAATTTCAAGGAATCTTACTTTTCCCCCCTAGAAATCTTAATAGTCTGTCAGTGAAAATTCTTTTTAGACCATCCTGAAAGATTTAATAAATTGTATAATCAATACAAATCTTAAAGAAGATGTTTATATGACAATATTTTACATGCCTTACTGAATTTTAAATGCTATTTGGTATTGAATATCGAAATCCATTGGAGGTATATACCATTGTTTAGGCTATATATTTCATTAGGAGATTATGCAAGGATTGATTATATTCAGTATTAGCACAAGCAGATCTTATGCTTCTTAAACCAGCTAGGTTTCTGCTTGATTTCTTGAAACCGTGGTTATTTCAAAACTGTGGACTTGAGAACTAAGTTTTTTACTTTTAATATACCACCTCTTTTTGACAATTATTTGTGGAATTTTTACAGCAATATAGGATAAACTGGTGGGTAGTGAGGCAAGAAGTAACTGCATGTTGTCTGCTCAGAAATCCAATCTTTGAATTGGTATTGTCTTAATTTCTTCTTAATGTATGTGTTTCTTTTGATTTAATATACTTAGATATCAGGATTTGTTTTTCATTTCACTGCACTTACTGTAGTGTTTTTCTAACAATAATGTTACATTTAGCAGTTACCATAAAATTGATAAGGGAAAGTAAATAATATATAGTTTACAATTTTATTACACTAAAAAGATCCTAAATTATTCTGGGGATCAGAAGTGGAATACTGAACATTTGTCCTCTACAACTGCAGATGTCAAAAGTTGGATTTATGTAGCAAGAAATAGGGTGTTCTGCTGGAGGGGTAAGTAGTTGAGAATTTTGAGAGTTGAGGACATGATAATAATAAAACGGAAAGGTGAGATGGAAAAATTTCTCCCCAGGTAACATCAGAAGGTATAGTTCTTTTAAAGTTTTAGTTTGGAAGTTCCAAATATGATCTGAATTTGGTCATTTAAAGGAAGAAATTGGTAGGGAAAGAAGGAGAGAAAATTTTAATAGATACGTGAGATACATTGTGGCATCTTTTACCACCATTTCACAAATTGTCATTAGTTTTTCCAACATTGATTAAACTCCTGTGAAATACGGTATGCTAGATACTTGGAATTGTAAGATGAATTTCATTTACTCTGAGTTGAAGAAGGTTTCCCCTTCCTGGGAGGGAAGAGTGATGAGACAAAAGGCAATCATAGCCTTATGTATGAATCTGTTGAAATACAGAGAAAGAAGCACTTACTTCTTCCAAGATAAGAAGCAACAGGTGTCAGAAGTGTAATACTGTCTCCAAAACTGGTTAGAGAGAGCTAGATTAGAATATTTTGAGCCAGACTTATATTTAATTTTTGCCTTTATCTTAGCTTTATGTGATTGACAGGGTATTTTGCCTTCCTATAGGGACTGAGGGACTTGTCAAAGGAATACAAGTCTCTAGTCAGAGGCTATGACACTTGTCATATTCAGATCTGTTTTTCTTTGCTTGATGCTTGTATTAGTCTGTTCTCACACTGCTATAAAGAACTACCTAAGGCTGGGTAATTTATGAAGAAAAGAGATGTAGTTGACTCACAATTTCACATCTGGGGAGGCCCCAGGAAACTTACAATCACGGTGGAAGGTGCAGGGGAAGCAAGACGTATCTTACATGGCAGCAGGAGAGAGAGGGTACAAGGAAAATTGACACTTAAATCATCAAATGTATGAGAATTCCCTCACTATCACAAGAACAGCATGGGGGAGACTGCCCCTATGATCCAATCACCTCCCACCAGATCCCTCCCTCAACGTGAGAGGATTACAATTTGAAATGAGATTTGGGTGGGGACACAGAGCTAAACCATATAATTCTGCCTCTAGCCCCTCCCAAATCACACATCTTTGTCACATTTCAAAACCAATCATGCCTTCCCAATAGTCCCGCAAAGATTTAACTCATTCCAATATTAACTCAGAAGTCCAAGTCTCATCTTAGACAAAGCAACTCCCTTCTACCTATTAGTGTGTAAAATAAAAAACAAGTTAGTTACTTCCAAGATACAATGAGCATACAGGCATTGAGTAAATGTTCCTGTTCCAAATGAGAGAAATTGGCCCAAACAAAGGGGCCACAGGCCTTTTGCAAGTCCAAAACTCAGCAGGGCAGTCATTAATCCTAAAGCTTCAATATGATCTCCTTTAACTCCGTGTCTCACCACCAGGGCACACTGATGCAAGGCCTGGACTCCTAAGGCCTTGGGCAGTTCTGCCCTGGTGCCTCTGCTGGGCACAGCCTCCACAGTTGCTTTCATGGACTAGCATTGAGTGCCTGTGACTTTTCCAGGCTCATGGTGTAAGCTATTGATGGATCTGCTGTTTGGAGGGCTGGAGGACAGTGGCCCTCTTACAGCTCCACTAGGCAGTGCCCCTGTAGGCACTCTGTATACGAGCTCCAACACCACATTTCCCCTCTCCGCTGCCCTACGAGAAGTTCTTCGTGAGGGCTCTGCCCCTGCTGCAGACTCCTGCCTGGACATCCAGGCAGTTCCATACATCCTCTGAAATCTAGGCAGAGGCTCCTAAAGGCTCCTAAAGCTCAGCTCTTGTCTTCTGCACACCCACTGGTCCACCAGCTGGTGGCAGCACCACATGCAAGCCACCAAGCTTGCACCTCTGAAGCAATGGCCTGAGCCATATGTTGACCCCTTTTAGTCACAGCTGGAGCTGAAGGGGCTGGGTTGGAGGGCACCATGTCTCGAGTCTGTACAGAGCACTGGGGCCCTGGGCCAAACCCATGAAATAATTTTTCCCTCATAGGTCTCTGGGCTTATGATGGGAAGGGCTGCTGTGAAGATCTCTGAAGTTCTCTGAAGACAGTTGTCTTGGTTTTTAACATTTGACTCCTCATTCCTTATGCAAATTTCTGCAGCAGCCTTGAATTTCTCCCCAGAAAATGGCTTTTTCTTTTCTACTTCATAGTCAGGCTGCAAATTTTCCAAACTTTTATGCTCTGCTTCCCTTTTAAATATAAGTTACAGTTTCAGTCATTTCTTTGTGAATGCATATGACTGTACACTTTCAGAAAAAGCCAGGTCTCCTCTTAAATGCTTTGCTGCTTAGAAATTTCTTCTGCCAGATACCCTAAATTATCTTTCTCAAGGTCAAAGGTTCACAGATCTCTAGGGTAGAGGCAAATGCTGCCAGTGTTTTTGCTAAGGCATAGCAAAGTGACCTTTGCTCCAGTTCTCAATAAGTTTCTCATCTCTATCTGAGACCACCTCAGCCTGGACTTCATTGTCCATATCACCATCAGCATGTTGGTCAGAACCATTCAACAAGTCTCTAGGAGTTCCAAATATTCCCACTTCTACCTGTCTTCTTTTGAGCCCTCAAACTGTTCCAACCTCTGCTCATCACCCACTTCCAATGTAGCTTCCACATTTTTCATGTTATCTTTAGGACAGTGCCCCACTCCTGGTACTAGTTTTCTGTTTTAGTTTGTTCTCACACTGCTATAAAGATACTACCCGAGACTGAATAATTTATGAAGGAATGAGGTTTAATGGACTCACAGTTCCACGTGGCTTGGGAGGCCTCAGGAAACTTACAATCGTGGTGGAAAGTGGAGGGGAAGAAAGGCATATCTTACTTGGCAGCAGGGGAGAGAGAGAGCACAGGAGAAATTGACACTGCAAGCCATCAGAGTTCATGAGAACTCCCTTACTACTGTGAGAACAGCACTGGGTCATGTGATCCAGTCACCTTCCACTAGGTCTCTCCCTTGACACATCAGTATTACAATTCGAGATGAGATTCAAGTGGGGACAGAAAGCCAAACCATATCAATACTAGAGTTTTGAGAATAAAGAAAAGCTGATATTATTTTTTATTTTAGGGATGAAATGTCAGTATAATTAGTACACATAGAGCAAAACTACTTTTGGCTTCTGGATTAAGATGTGATGTTTTGGTTAGCGATGTTGAACCTTTTGCATACCTTAGATATTTGGATATGTTTTTATTTTATTCATGCATATCTTGTCTTCTTAACAATTAAGAGTGTCAGGTTAGTTAAAATTACTTTAAAACTATTTTTAAATTTATTTAAATCACTTAAAAAGTAACATAAATATGTACCTCATATTTTGATTTTCTCAATTTTATTAAATTTAATCTTGAAGAGAAAATAAGGAAGAGAAAGTAAAATCATTAACAATACAAGCTTTGAAATGATACCCAGATTTCGTTTTCAGCTGTCTTAATTTCCACCTTTATGCTTCAAAGACATTTATCTCTCATTAATTAAGTTTTAAAATTTGTAAAATGGAATACTAAAAGTCTGTGCCTCATATGGGTGTTTAAGGAAAAATCAAGTGGTTTGCCATTGTGCCGGTGAAAGAGTAAATCATGCAGCAAGTGCTAGTTTAGAATAAAACAATAACAGCATTGTTAGCTTTATAGATAGATAATAGCATCTGAAAGGTGAAGAGGGTAGTTTTCCCTTATGTTAAAAATGTATTCTTTATTCTGTTTTTCTCCTCATAGTAATAGTAAAATAGTGGTCAAGGCTCCTCATAAGAGTCCAGGGGATTTTACCCTCAGAGGATGAGGCTGTGGGACAAGGTCTTTGTCAGCTTACTTTTTTGTTTTCTATTATGACCTCATGTGTCTTG
This sequence comes from Cheracebus regulus, assembly GCA_963574635.1. Classification (NCBI taxonomy): domain Eukaryota; kingdom Metazoa; phylum Chordata; class Mammalia; order Primates; family Pitheciidae; genus Cheracebus; species Cheracebus regulus. Next base: position 61,796 of record CAUYQU010071166.1, on the reverse strand, counting down.
GTCACAAATGGGTCTGAGCTGGGACTTCAGCTCCTGGATCGCTGGTCTTGACCTGGGCCCTTCAGAACTTGAAAGTTGTCTTTTTTTTTCCCTTCATTCTATTTAGGGTCCTTAGTTAGGGACATATCATAGGAGACTAAGCTCTCAAGTCTTCAGATAGCCTGTGTCTCACAGCAGCATTTCACTGAAAACAGTCTCTGCCTTCTCTTTAATTACATGAAACTGTCTTAGGAATTGCTGTACAGTTGCACCATTTTGCCAAACCTCTTTCAACACCTGCAAACTTCAACACCTGCAAACTATCTGGAGAGGATCTTTATCTTACGTAACAAATGTGACAGGTCATCATTACTATTCACTTAAACAGTGCTGCCATTATGCAGTCATGTTTCGGTATCCTTGGACAGTGGTTTGCCAGAGCTGGCTTACAGCAGCTTGCTGGAGGTGATCAGGAATTTTGTGAGGAGGTCGATGTCATCTTGGTAGGTTGAAATCAGCCATAGTGAGAGCATTTATACCATGACCAGCAGATGCTGTAAATCAAGTTTTCCCCCTTAGCCAGAACTGGTTTGCCTTCTAGTATAAGACCTCTGACATTAGTATTTGAACATTTTGGGCTGGAGTAGTAGTAGATGCATAATATGCCCGCCTTATTTTAAAAAGTGAAAATTTCTACAAATGTCCTCACATTTTCCTCTAATGATTTCACCTTTAGCTTTATCTACCACTCCCATGGCAAAGAGCCGGCCTGCTCTTTTGATATCTTTTCAACCTGTTTAACAATAGCATGCATGTTGGCATTTGTCAAATCCAGTTACATTTAATTTACTATCACCCAAACCAGACTGTGATTATATTTGTCCCTAAACAATGTGAATAACCAAGGGAGTGAGATATTGGAATATTTAGCTTGCTTTTCTTAAGTAAAAGTAAACTTTGCAGCAAATATATTATTTAATTCATATCAATACTTTTAAACTGTATGACTATAACCTCCAGTTAGGCCATATTCTTAATTTTGTTAATTTATTATGTTAGCATAAAATCTTATTTTGAGGATGGTGTTGAACAATAGTTCTTTGGTACCATGGTATGGATAGATCTCTGAGAGATTCTGGTTTGGTAGATTCTACTTACTATAATTGCTCTTTCTTACTGCCAATATTGAATTCTCTCACATAGTACCCATTTAAGGAGACATTTAAATATATTTGTCTTTAGTTCTTTTGTGACTATTGGCTCCAGCTCTGAAGAATAATACTGAAAGAATAATCTGACTGAGGTAAGCTTCACAATATCTTTGAGTAATGATTTGATTTAAAGCTTAAATGTAATTGTAGCTTATTGTATATATGGTCTTATTTTGTGGTATTAAAGGTTGCACAGAAATGATTTACAGATAGTGGTCTGTTGTTTTTCTCTAAGGGACCTTGATACTTACTGAATAGCTATAGCTATCCAGATCATTCTAGAATGATTTTATAGAAGTCATTGTGGATAAAGTGAAGATCATAGAACTTTTTTTCCCATAAAAATTCAGTACAAGCCCAGTGACTTTCTTTGAGGTACTGGGGGTAAAGCCAGCTATGAGAAGAAATCCTTAGCTCTCTTTTAAAACTCACAAAGGCAAGGTACTTTTTAGTATACATTTTGAAAGCTGTAAGTAGCTCTAGACTCCTTTAGTAGCTTGTTCTTCACTCTTGCAGAAGAAAACAGAAGGGAGTGTGTTATTATTAAGTATTATGTATACTAGGAAAAGGTAGAAGACAAATGTCTTTATCCTCAGTTCTTATTCAAAGAGTGGCTGTGTTTACGTCCTCTTTCTTTTTGTTCTTTATACAAACGTAGCAGCTTGAATAGAAACTGTGTGAAGTTACTCTAAATAGGAACTGGTATGTGTGATAAAGCTTTAAAGGGTAAATACTTTGAATCTGACTTTTCATTTTTACTCAGTTTCACTATACTTTGTCATTCAACTTGTTTTCTTGTGCTTTTCAGATTGGGAATGGTGGCTGAAACACTCTGTTTCATCGTTTCCATGAGTCTCTCAGATCTTTTTGCTAATAAGACTAAATAAATGTGTTCCTTGCGGTGACATGATTTAGTCACAGAAATGTTTTTCTGGGGATCCAGCTAACTGAAGTTTTCAAATCTATTCAAGCAGTTACTGAGCATTTGATGATTTGGCATGGGAATTAAACAAGTAATTGTAAGAAACTCAACTCCTTAATGAAAAAAATGAAAAAAAGGCAGATTAAGGAAATTGACACTTGAGTGAAGAGTTTAATATGATTTTCACAAAAATCCTGAATATTCATTTTATATATGTTATTATTACAGCTCTGGCTAAAAAAAATGAATAAATTGCAAATGGTATTGAAAGGGGAATAATTGAGCAGTTGGATAATCCAAATGCAGGAAGGTGCTCACAGATCAGTCAACTGAATGATTCTAAATGGCAACAATTGTCAAAGAAACCCAAAGTCCCAAATAAATGAATTGCAGCCTCCATCTCATTTATTCATGTACATTTATGGCTTTTTATCAAAAAAGTTTCTGATGATCAGAAACCTTTTAAAGTCTTTATTTTCCATGTATCTTGGTATATCCTTTATATCAGTTGTTGTATTGTCTGCTTTGAATGTCTTATGAATGATTCTAGGGTCTGAAGACAAAGAAATGATAATATGATATAAAGTAGACCTGGCACAGCGATCACGTCTGTAATCCCAGCACTTTGGGAGGCTGAGGCTGGTGGATCCCTTGAGCTCAGGAGTTTGAGACCAGCCTGGGCAACATGGTGAGATCCCATCTCTACTAAAAATACAAAAAATAGCCAGCATTGTGGTGTGCACCTGTGGTCCCAGCTACTCGGGAGGCTGAGGTGGTAAGATCACTTGAGCTTGGGGATGGGGGTTGCAGTGAGCCAAGATCACAGCACTGCACTCCAGTCTGAGTGACAAAATGAGACCCTGTCTCAAAAATAAAATAAAACAAAATGATATAAAGTAAAAGATCCTAACCTAATGGAGAATAACTGAAAATGTATATAAGCTGTATTTTTAGTTCTCATTGTAAACTCAGTTCTCATTGGTAAATTACCAATGAAGAAAGGATGTGTAAGTATGTGGATGATCAGAATTACTCATGCACTCTGTAAGATAAGAACTTTTGAGAATCTGATGTTAGGTGTTTAGTCTGCGAATTTATTGGAAAGGTGAAGATTTCTGAACTATGAAGTGAGGCTTGGGAGGTAAGAAGAAAACCATGTAGGCAGATGCAAAAGGAGGAATGGACGTGGTGACTCCAGGAAGAGCCGTATGTGGGGTAACCCTGAGGTGACAGGAGCCAGGTGAGCTTTCAGAGACACTGGGCTTCCCAAGTCCTTCCTGTTCTTTCCCATTGATTTCCAGTGATTGCTAAAGGAATGTTATAATCATTGGGTTTGAGAAAATTTGTTCAAGGATTGGAATTGTCATCAACAACTGTATTTTCTATTTTCTCTATGAGTCACATTATATTAATGTTTCTGAATAAAAAACCCACATACTAATGTATAATTAAAAGCAACTGAGTGCTCATCTGTGAACTAAGATTTGGGACCATGCCAGGAAACAAAACAATCTCAGCTGTTGGCCTTTTGGAACAGACAGTGGCAGGGAAGATAGATAATGAACAGCATTGAAAACACTGCACAAGGTAGATAATGAACAGCAGTGAAAGTGCTACACAACAGAACTCACAGAGGGGTCTAGGAGCATGGAAAAAGGGTGCCCTAAGTGGTTAGCACTGGCCACCTAGAAAAAGCAAAACTTAAACAGGTCTATGAATGCAATTGAGTAACCTCCATAAATCCTTTTCCAACACCTTCTCGGTCTACTAGATATTCTTTAGAGGTAATTAGGTACTTGAATCATGTATGTGATTCCAAAATCAATTATTTAGAGCCCTCTACTAGGTACTCCTTCCAAGTCTGAATCAGAGATTTGACATCTGGAATAGTGCAGTTAGTGAAAATTGGGGTGGGGGATATTTCGGATAAAATATTCTCAGTGCTTTATTATTTGTAATGAAATGAGAAGCAGCATTTCTTTTTAGCTGCTCCCCTCTGAGAAGTTGCACTGAAGCATAATAATGCAATTATTTTTTTGTGAGAGAGGACAGCCTGCCCTGCTGAGAAGGCATAGCAGCTTTTGTCTTGAAAGGCCATTATAGATTACATATTGCTCATCTAAAGTTGGGATACTTCATGATTATATATTATGATTTAAGTGTAAATTAACTTTAGAAGAACAGAAAATAATTTTTGTATTAAAGTTGAAAATCATTTTCTCTCCCTTATTCTCTCTATCCCTGGTTGTTTATAGAAACCCTATGTGTTACCCATATGTACACATGTACAGCAACAATAAGTTTACAAATATAATTGCACCCTTTTTTCTCTTTTAAATGTATTATCTGAGATGTACATTGCCTATGCAAACCTAGGGAAGTTAAATAAATTCTTTATGCCTCAGTTTTCAAATCTGTAAAGAGGAAATGAAATGAATTTATAATGTAAAGCACTTGAACAATGCTAATATTAATTTAGAACTTGTTGAATACTGGCTGTTGTTAGGACAGTCCATACTGAGAGAGTTGATTTTGTTGAAAATCAGGTTGCTAAAGTTAAGTGCTCTGCATTGGAATTAATCCGCAGAAAGAAAAAATGATGTATCAATGGAGAATGATTGAAGGTATTTAGAAATGTTGAAATTCACTGAAGACTACTGTAAAATTGGGCATTGGGAGAGTTGTCCCATCCTAAATTCTTTGACCTCACTCATTAACCATATCTAATAAATCAATGAATCCTAGAAATTGTACTTCTTCAATTTCAGAGAATTATGTTTTTTTCCCATACTCTAGTTGATGCCATTATTGTTTTTTGGCTTGGCCATTGCTGTATCTTCCAGACTTCTACAGCCATATTCTGATCCCCATTCTTTTTCACAGTGTGGCCAGGATGCTCTTTTATAAGTGCCATTCTAAAAAATGTTAATTGTCTAGTGAAATCCACTGAGTTGCCTTCCATGGCCTTGTGAGCAAATTCAAAATCCATCAAATGGCCTATGAAGACGCTGACATCTCACAAATCATTTTCAGACTTCATTTTTCTCTCTACCCCTTTGCTCTCTTTTCTCAGTATCTGATGTGTATCACAGTCTCTCATATCCCAGGAAAATTACATGAGTTATTTTCTCAGTCTGGGATTTTCTCTCTTGTTTCTCTGACATTTGTTGTATAAGATTTAGGGCTCAGTTAAGATATCACCCTTTCATTAAAGTGGCTGTTTCTGACATTCTTGCTGTGGTTATCATACCTGCATTATGTACCCTAAGCCCTGTTGTAAGATATATTGGTCCTCCAATTGTCTCTGTTTGGCTAGAGCAGGTCCTGCTATCTTGTGTTGTATTAGGAAGCCTGAGGAATGTGTTTTGCAAATAAAAATGTTCGACTGCATGTCTTCTTGTCTGCCAAGAGAGTAAGTGACCATCTGATACAATTCTGCATATGCCTTCATACCACAAGACTCATGAAAATATTATATACCCATCTATTTATTTATTCATTTGTTTGACCTTGATCATTCAAAACCCAATTATTCCTGTAGGGTTCCTAGTCCTTTTAAGTACAGGAGTTATCAGGATATAGACACAGACTCTTTTCTCAGAAAACTCATATTTTATTAGAAAATCAAATAGTCAAATGAATATGTATGAATAATGCATGCATTTCACGTGTTAGGGAAATGCAGGGAGGCTTGGGGTCTTTAGGGAGAGGATAGCGGGGAGATCCCACCTAGAGGCCTGGTACTTAACTGGTTAAGCAGGAGGATGTTGGAGTCAGAATTACCTGAATTTGGAATGTTCGGTAAATATTAGTATTCACTAATAATAATAACTGGTGAGAAGTATTATTTATACTAGTGCTTATATAATATTTGTGTGAACATTGACATGTTCAATAAATGTTAGTGGCTAATGCCATTTTCTTGAATCTTGAATCATGACACAAATATGAATATTTCTATATATGATTAATATTTTCAAAGCATTTTAATGGTGTTACACTAGGTCATTAGATAAGTTGACTACCATTTATGTTTTCCTTTCTCTTTTTAAATATTTTTGCCTTTTTATATTATCACCAGGAGGTACTTTGATTAATTTGTTTTGCATAGGATATCAGTCTAATGTTGGAGGAAGGACATTTGAAAATTTGCTCCTCTATAAAAACACTACAAAATCTGGCAAAAAAAGAGTCACAATCAAATTTTTCAAAATTTTGGAAATGAATCAATAGTTTTTAGCAACTCAGGGAGCAGTTGAAGAAAAATCACTGCATATAGGTAAGAGCAGTGAGCTTTATGAACGTTCCCTAGTGTTATCTTCTGCTCTCTGTCTCACCAGTGGCCTCAAGAAATAGCCTACAGTCCTGGCAGTGAAGGTAGCAGAACAGAGCTAGTCTCTTAAAGTCTTATTTCCCACTAATTGCCATTCTTGGACCACTTTGGAAGACATCACTTAAAAGGCTTGTCTTGACTTGACCTGAAAAGTATTACCTCACAGTACTGGAGGTTAAAAGTCCCAAAGCAAGGAGTCAGTAGGCTTGGTTCTTCTGAGGGTTGTGAGGGAATGATCTGCCCTAGCCTCCAGCCTCAGCTTGGGCACAGCTGTCTTCTTCCTGTGTATGTTCACATTGTCTTTCCTCTTTGTGTGCCTGTGCCTATATAACTACATCAGTCACGATGGACTAGGGTCCACCCCAATGCCTCATTTTAACTCGATTGCCTTTGCCCCCAGAGCTATGAAACAATACATTTCAGCACCACTCACTTTGTGGTAATGTGTTACAGAAGCTTTAGCAAACTAATATGAAAATCATATGTTCTCTGATCACAATGTACTGAAATTAGACATTAATAACACAGGATAATTTAGGATAATCATATGTCCATGTAAAATAATGAAGACACTGCTAAATAATGAATGAATCAAATAAATCACAAAGGAATTTATAAAATATTTTGAGAAGAATAAAAGTGAAAATATAATATATCAAACCTTATTGGATATAGTGAAAACAGTACTCAGAGGCTAATTTATAGCTATAAATGCCTACATTATGAAAGAAAAAAGGTTCCAAATCAATAATCTAACCTCTCACCTTAAGAAAAACAAGAGCAAACTAAACCCAAAAGAAACAGAAGAAAACACATAATAAATTATTTTAGAGGAAATAAGTTAAACAGAGAATAGAAAAATAATAAAATCAACAAAATCAAAAGTTATTTGAGAATATTAACAACACTGACAAAACTTTTAGTTAGACTGAACAAGAAAAAGAGATAGCTCAAACAATTAAAATCAGGAGTGAAAGAGAGGACATTACTACTGACTTTAGAGAAATAAGCATTATAAGGGAATGAAAAATTAGAAACCAATAGATTAGATACCTGGATGAAACAAACTCCTATGAAGATCCAAACTATCAAAATTTAGTGAAGTAAAAAATCTGAATAGACCTAGAACAAGTAAAGAGATCATATTGGTAAGCAAAAAATATCCCGTAAAGAAAAGCATTCAACTAGCTGGCTTTCATGATGAATGCTTCCAGACATTAAAGACGAATTCCTACTATGTTGTACAGATTCTTCCCAAAACAAAAGGATGACAGAACACTTTCAGAACATTTGGTGAGGCCAATGTTACCCTTGATACACAAACTAGACAAAACCATTAAAAGAAATGAAAACTACTGACCAATGTCTCTCAGTAAAGAGAGATACCAAAATCTTCAACAGAATACTAGAAAACTGAATTTACAGCACATGGAAATATTATGCAACACTACCTAGTGGAGTTTATTGCAGGATGCTAGCTTGACTTATCAGTTTGACTCATAGGTACATACACAAGAGAACTGAAAACATATATTTACACAAAAATTTCTACACAGATGTTCATAATAGCATTATTTACAATTACTCCAAGGTAGGAACAACTAAAATGTTCATCAACTGACGAACTGACAAAAAATGTGGTATATGCATACAATGAAATATTTAGTAATAAATGAAATACTGATACATCCTACAAAATAGATGAAATCTGATAAATTCTTCATTAAAGTATGAGCTGCATTTATCCATACAGTAGAGGTGTGATTTATGGTTATTCTAATTTGAAAAAGAGCCCACCTCATTCTATCTGACTAGCAGTGGGTGCTTGATGCTGGATATCACAGTTGATCAAGGAGCTGTATATTTTTGGATATTTGGAAGTCTAAGTATGACTTCCAGGTTTTCATCCAGGGATAGGAGACTTTTATCCCAATTGCATAGGGAGGGGTTTTAACAACACTTCACACATTGCCAAACATGTAGTTATAACCTTTTGAATAAAGGAATAACTGTTAAGAAAAAGTATTGAAAACAACAAACTATGGTAAAACTGCATACTATTTGTATGACATAATAGGGCAAGCTACCTGAGACTCTCCAGCTACATGTAATATTTTTTAGGTGATTTTTTAAAACTATTGCCAAAAGTCATACCATACTCTAAAGTTTAATAGATATTAATCTCCAGACCATTGATACATTGCAAATAATTTTTGTCCTGTAGAGTTGTAATTATTTTTGTCTGATTGAAAACAATAAACCCATCACTGGAAGATATTAATCATTAAAAAATGTAGCATTAAAATATTATTCCAGCTTTCTTTCTGTCATTGTGTATAATGCTAGTCTCTTGCATTTTTTATTTCAAGAAGTTTTACTGTGTTGCTTGTTTCCTCATTAAATAATTAAACAGAATTTTCACAACTGCTCATTATATATTAGTTTTAGGGCCCTATGCTTCATCTGTTTGCAAATTATTCTTTGACATTACATATTGAAAAACTTTTTTTTCTTAAAGCATTAAAACAGTTATAATTGATGGATTTGTGTGTGGAGAGAGAGTGACAGAAACTCACATTCACTTAAATCCCTTTTAAACGTTGGGAAGTTATTGGATCACATGACTATAAAGTCAACAGGTACTGAAACTGAAGGTCTGACTTGATCTAGTTCCTTATATGGTATCGGGCATATACCTCTCAATGAAGTTTTAATCTTTGTGGATTTCTTTCTCAGGCAGGCTGTCTCCAAGTTGGAGCAAGGTACCTCTGCAGCTGTAGGCCTAAAATCTGCCAGGTTGGCGACATTAACAACAAAAAGATCTTGTTTCCCATCAGTTAAAATCTCCTGTCTTCTCTCTGAAGCATCTACTGATACTCTCACTGGCTGTTTTTGGGTCATCTTCCCACCCTAGAGCCATATGTGGGGTCAGCTGAGCTAATGTGTCAGCTGAGAGTGGAGAGGGGGCACCCAGAGGATAAATGCAAGGGAGCAACACAAAGGAAAAAGCAAAGCCACTAAGAAATGAGGATGTATGCTTTATAATAAAAGATATAATCCATAATGCATATCTAATTGTCCAGAATATGTCAGATAGCCATACATATATGTGTGTGTGTGTGTGTGTGTGTAGCCATACATTAAGATCAAAACATCATGGAAATACAAATTTTAAAATAAAGATAAAAACATCATAGAAAAAAACTGACAAGTTGGTGCACTTTTATATAATGCAATGAGCATAATGGGGATGTGTTTGCTTTAAAATCAGAAATAAAACATTCCTTTTATGTATTACATGCTCCAAGTTAATGTTTACATAGAGGCACTAATAAAGCAACAAAAATTTTAAAATATATTTCTTGCTGGGAAATAATTACATGACACTATATCAAAGAAACCAAGATTATTCTTTGTCCCTTGTTCAACAGTACTGGGACTAAGCAAAAGCAACTTAACTGCATATTCCAGGAAATAGTTGCTCCTAGAAGAAAGACTATGAAACAGCTAGTTTACTTATCAAAACTAACAGCTGGCGCTTCCAGACTCCCTTCAGGGTCGTCTTCCTGCTAGATTCACAAATCCAAATAAATTCTGCCCACTCACAACACTTCTCTGCCTTTTAGACCTGACTCAAGATCACTCTAGCCAGGCCCTAGAATTCTATAAATATCTTTCCTCTACAGGCCACGTATTGTATGATTCCATTTATGTAAATTTTATAAAAGAAGCACATTTTTAGTGAGAAAATACCTTAATTTTTGAATAGGCCCAGTGGAGTAGGAGAGAAATGAAGACTGACTGCTAACAGAGACAGGGTGTTTTTTGGGGGTGATGAAAATGTTCTGAAGTCGATTGTAGGTGATGGTTACAACTCTTCTAATAGACTTGAAAAGCCTTTGCACTGTACAGTTGAAATAGGTAAATTGTATGGCATGTGAATTATTCTTCAATAAAGCAGTTACATATCTAAGAAATGGAGTGTAAATAGATGCAAGGCTGAGCAAAAATCACATACATTTGGAAAATGTCTTCTCATCATTTGTTTAGTTAACTGCTGTTTTCATTTGCCAGTTCCATTTTAGGAACTGTTCTAGATGCTGTGCATAAAGACAGCAACTAGATGCCCTGTGATCATGAGCCTAAGTACAGGACAGAAACATGTGTCCTAGATGGCAGCTGATTACGTGTATTGCTTTACATCCTCCGGAGTCCATGATAAGGCATGAAGACATACAGGAAAAGACAAAAAACACTGGCCACAATATGATACATTATTGATTAAAAATCCAGTTGAGTCAGAATTTACAGTAATTGCATTTTTGGTGAGTGTTGAGTAAAGATTCACATTACTGTGTATTTTTAAATGATGAATTTTATTTTATATGAATTATATCTCAATTAAAATGTTTTTGTGTTTAAATGCCTACAATCAAATCAATGTTAAAGCAGTCTGAAGCAATTTGAATAACATTCTAGTGCTCATTTATGTGACGAAAATTTTGTCTACCATTACAGAAATTGAGTTTTTAAATTATTGCATTTAAATATTTTTGCTACATATTTTTTGTTCTTAAACTGTCTATGTAATTTGTCCATTTCTTTTCTACTGTGTGTAGTTAATTTTTTTTGTTGTTCATTTACTGTTTAGATGGTAAGAAAATTAAAATTTGGTTAATTTTTTTGGCCAATACTTTTCCCTAGTTATTTTCTGTCTACTATTCTTGAATAATTCCTCCCTTCTGCATGAATTTCCAGTGCCTCCTTTGTTATAAACTGCATTCTTAAATATACTAGGTTTCATGTGAGGGCCATCTATAATATTCCCAGTTATGTCAATTGTGTGTAAATACCACATTGTTTAATTTATATTATGTTATAATATCTGACAGGAAAATATTCCATTTGTAACATTTCTTTCCCATCTCTTAAAGAGGCATTTTCATCTTTTAATTCTTCAGTGTAAATATTAGAATTATGTAGTCTAGTTCCAAAGGAAAAAAAAGAACACATCTCACAGGTAGTTTGTTATATTTATGTACTAGTCATGGAAGAGTTGATAATTATATATTATTATCCTTTTGAAAATTGTAGTTATTATATTATGCTTGTGTTAATACACTATGTAACTTCTAGATTAATCGTAAGAAGTAATGTGTTAATACACTGAGAACTTCCATATTAATAATAAAAATGTAGTGATCATAACAAACATTCTTATTTCTGATTTTAATAAATAAGATTCCAGGCTTTTACTGTGTTTTTGTAAATGGTAGAGTCTGAGATACATTTTCTTTGTTCTATGTTATTCTAGTTTACTATGAGATTTGGTCAGGAATGGGTGCTGGATATTATCACATATTGTGATTTTTTTCACTTTGAGCTCTTCATAGAATGTATTAATATTATTAAATAACACTTTATCATAGGACATTTTTTCAGTATATTGTTGAGAAAATGTTCTACCTATATTTTTTCATGATATTGGGTTTTATTCTCCTTTTTAATGTATTTTTGCTCACTTTTATGTATCAAATTACATGCATTGGGATATAGTCACAATTTCTCTCATAATATTGCAACAAAATAATCCAGGCTTCTCTTATCTCACAAAGAACAAAGGAAATGTGAAATCATGAAAAAAGGCCCCATTTAAGGAAGGAATTAACTATTTATTAAAAGAAACTGTGAGGCAAATCTCTTAGCTCTTAAAGTCTGTTCTGCTACAATATGAGACTCTCAAATGCGAATTAGCTGATACACATTTGGTAAAACCTGAACTATGGCAGTGTAATGTCAAAATTACATTAATGTATTCATGGTTTATTTTTAACAGTGTTAGTTTTTGCATCAGGCTAAGCTTATGTGTAGGATGCAAGCGTAGCTGACTGAGCAAGTGAGGAAGGAGTATAATTCTGAACCCAGTGTCCAGAGTCCTCACATCTCTCCCCAGGACTTGTCATATGTTCTGTCCAGAAAGTGTGATTGCACAGTCCACCTCAATTTTTTTTTCCCTGAGACAGAATGTCCCTCTTGTTGCCCAGGCTGGAGTGCATGGTGTGACCCCTGCTCACTGTAACCTCTACCTGCCTGTTTAAGGGATTCTCCTGACTCAGCCTCTCTGAATAGCTGGGGTTACAGGCATGCACCATCATGTCTGGCTAATTTTGTATTTTTAATAGACAGGGTTTCTCCATGTTGGTCAGGCTGGTCTCGAACTCCTGACCTCAGGTGATACACCCACCTCAGCCTCCTAAAGTGCTGGGATTACAGGTGTTAGCCACCTTGCCAGCCCCCAATTTTTGTATACTTTCCCCTTGTCTCCATTATTTATATAATCTTACAGCAAGTTACTTTCACACCTTTAAAAAGATAAATTCTTATATTAAATGAAACATTTATGTTAAGAATTTTACATGTCTTTTAAGCTAATGTTATATTTTATGATTCATGATTGCTTTTGTGTTTTTCCCTTTTATTACCAGTTGCATATTTTTTTTCTCACAGTCTCTTAATGTTGCTACATGATTTTTCTGAGAGAGAGAGTATAAGGTTTATTTTTATGTTATAGTAAAAATCCCTATACTCTGTCTACTTAAATAGAATATGATACATCTCTTCTGTGCATTGATAAAGATGTTGAATCTGTACAGTTATGTGCTAAAGTGACTTTAGTTATTGTTCAGGTTGAAGTGAAGTTCTGGAAATATTTAAATTTGATCAGGCTCTGTTCTCTGCAGTAAGTGAAGATTATGTCTCTTTTTGTTGTTGTTGAATTAATTGTAAAGAGATAGAGAATCTTGTCAAATTATTTTACTGTAGAGCCTGTATTTTCCTTATCAAAAGCAAACCTCCACGTTGTTATGGATATCAAAGTTTCTGAAACATGTATTAGGTAATTGTGCTCAATTATAAAATATGGCTAATATGGAAGAAAATGAGAGTCCATAATTTGTATTGTTCATCACTTAATATAAACTTGCTGTGTAATTGAAATTTTCCTCCCTGAACCCCCATTCATTTGTTTTCAATTATTATCACAGCCTCCGTTTATTTCTAGTATCTGAAATATCATATCAGTCTGATGCATTGTCTGTTCTTTACAGTGGTTTAAAAAAAAAGACATTTCTGGTGAAATTTAAATAAGTTGGCATAATTGGTTTAAATGTTTTCTATTTGAAAAATTTACTTATAAAATCATTGGTTAATTTATTCTTTTAGGAATTTTCTTTTTTCCTAAGGTTGGTACTTTTACATATTTAATATTTTGAACTTAGATTTATAATTTCTTTTTAAACAATATTTTTAAAAGTTTTTTTTTAACTTTCAAACTGTTTTGATTTACTTGAAAACACTATAGTTACTGTCTAGTTATATCGTATAGTGGTTAGAGATTGTGAGCAGTTTGACTTTTACTTTGTTGTATGTCTGTGTTTGTGTATTGGTCTCTGTAGTGTCTAGCATATGATACAATTTTATAAATGTTTCATGGACATTAATATTATAAATGTTCAAAGATACACATCAACATATAACCATTAAATATGTTTCACTAAACTCTTCTCCAAAAAGTTTTATTCCTATTTCCTCATCTGGAAATCTTTTTTTTTTTTTTTAACTTCAGCTGTTGTATCTAAAGAGTTATGTCTTTCATTTTATCCCTGTACTTTGACATTTTTGCCTGATATATTTGGATGTTATCTTTTTCAACACTGTTCTAGTTATCTATTACCACACAGTAAATTATCTTAAAACCTAGCAGCTAAAAACAAGAACTTTTATTATCTCACAGTTTCTGACAGCCAGGATATGGGAATGTTTCTCTGGCTGTTTCTGGCTCTGGTGTCTCATGAAGCTGCAGTCAATACATGGGCCTGGATTGTAGTCTTGGCTGGAGCTGGAGTGTCTGCCTCCTGGAAGGCTCACTCACATGGTTGTTAACTGACAAACTCAGCTTCTCACTGTCTCAACAGCCAACACAGGAGGCCTCAGTTCCTTTCCCCACGGGTCTAACAATAGGGCTATTCATGACATGGTTATTGGCTTTTTCTAGAGTGAGCAAGGAGGAAATACTTGTGCATTTTGTGAACCAGTCTCCAAAATTGTACATCATCACTTCTGCTTTCATCTGTTATTAGAAGTGAGTCACTAAGTCCAGCGTCATTCAATGGCAGAGAATTAGGCTCTACCTTTTGAAGGGAGGAGTATTTAAAAAAACTGTGGACATATTTAAAAACTGCCATAAGCAAAGGCTCATGTCTATAAATCTTTATTGTAGATTTAACTCTATCATTTTAAAATTAATCATTGAAAAATGAGCCTCTAAATTCAATGTAATGCTTTTGGACATGGACTCTGAACTCTCTGATAAATTTTTTGTTTCATTTAGTAAATACGTATTTACCCATCTTTTAGTTTCATTTTAAGGTCATAATTTAAACACCTCATTAAAATTCAATCTGTGGGTCTACATTCGAATTTCTGTAGGAGGAATTAAATTTATTTACACTGATTTTCATAAATGTCTTTTTTTCATTACTATTATAAAAATGATATGGCAGCAACACTTAATACTGTATGTACCTTTTTATCATATTTTAAAGTTCACATACATTCTTACTGTGGACACAGTGTTGTACAGCAGATCTCTCAAGCGTCTTAATCTTGCTTGACTAAAATTTTATGCCTCTTAAATAGTAACTTCCCATTTCCTCCTCCACCTAGCCCCTTGCAGCCACCATTCTACTCTGATCCATAAATTTGATTATTTTAAGATACTTCATATAAGTAGAATTGTGTGATATTTGTCTTGCTGTGATTATTGCCATAATGTGTGGAAGAGTGCTGTAAAATACTATGCTATCATGTTTTTAGATATATTTTTCCCATATGTTTGATGACATATTTAGATAATATACTTGGTTAGTATATTCCAGTGTTCTTTTATTTAAAATCATTTAATATTAACTTGGTGGCTTGTTTTTGGATAATATCACTGTAGGTTTATACAGTGTAAGAGGTCATGTTAAAATGGTCATGACAAAGAAATAGTTTTTTCAAAGACTAAGCATTGTTTTTGTAGATCATTTAGGATAATATCGTGATGTCAGTAAAGTGAAAATTAATGTAGTTTATTTTGCCTTTCTGGCTACACATATATAGCAGAAGAAAATAGGAAAACAGCTATTGCATACTTAGTTTTGAAAGCATTATGTAAATTAATATTACAACATAAATACCATGTAAAGTGAAATAAAAACTGAAATTTCAATGCCTCAAGTGACTTTTTTTCTTTTTGAGGTGGAGTCTTGCTCTGTCTCCCAAGCTGGAGTGCAGTGGTGCAATCTTGGCTCACTGCAACCTCTGTCTCCCAGGTTCAAACAATTCTCCTGCCTCAGCCTCCCAAGTAGCTGGGATTACAGGCATGTGCTTCCATGCCCAGCTAATTTTTTAATATTTTTAGCAGAGACTGGATTTCACCATGTTGGTCACACTGGTCTCAAACTCCTGACCTCGAATGATTTGCCTGCCTCAGCCTCCCAAAGTGCTGGGATTACAGGTGTGAGCCACTGTGCCTGGCCCTCAAGTGACTCTTAAGTCATATTTATGTCTAGGGGAGTTAACAAAACTGAATTAACATTGGATATGTAAAAAAGGCTGTTGCAAATTATAAGGCAGCCCTTAAATCAATTTCTGTTAAGAAATGTAGTGATTTTGCCTTCAGCAATTTTGATAAGCCAAACAATTCCAAACAATTACACTGCCTTTAGCCATGTGATTTTTAATCAATTAAAAAAATTTCAATATCTGCATTTTTTTTTTGCAAATAGGTCAGTGACATTTAAAGATGAAGTTCTTTGAAATGTATGTTACGATGTTTGTGTTTTAGAAATATTTTTGTTTCCTTTCAATTAAAAAAAGTCAGTTTCTCTGGAGCAATTGGAAAAATGACCAGCAAAACGAAGCTTGAACAAGTACAAGAAGATCGAGAAGGATTCTTATAAACCATATTGAGGATTTTAAACTTTGATATAAATGTCGTTGAAAATCATTGAAAGATCTTTATTAAGTGATTACTTTGCCTTTAAAAAGATCACCTTGCTTAGAATTAAGAATGAATTGAAGTAGATACAGTGGATTTAGATAGACCAATGTTCAGACTGTTTTTGTAATCATAGCAGCAGTAATCTTCCTTGGAATAGGGTAAGAATAGTGAGAAGGAAAGAAGATAAAAAATTTCAGCAAAGAGAAAGTAGATCAATAAGTTCTGGATGTGTGGAGTGAAAGAAAAGGAAGTGAAGGAATGAATTACAGGTTTCTACCTTGAGCAACTGGGTGAATACTTGTTTCTTCTTCTCAGAAAGTAAACACTGGAGGAGGAGTAATTACCTTTGGAAGAGAAGTAGAGATGCTGAATTGAGTATTGGAAAAAATTAGATACATCCTACAGCATATCCAACTAGAGATCTTTAGAAGATGTTTAGCAATATTAGTATGGAACTCAGGATGCTGGCCTGAATGGAGACAGTGTATTATTGTCTAAGAGAAAAAGAGACACAAATTGCTAATATCAGAAATAAAAAAGGGGACATCATTGGAGATTCCATGGACATTTAGAGGACAATAAAGGAATATTATAAGCAATTCTATGCCCATAAATTGAGTAACCTAGATGACATGGCCAAATTCCTTGAAAGACACATGAAATTTATATGAAAAGAAGTAGATAAACTGAAAATGCCTCTATCTATTTAAAAAATTGAATCAATTAATCGTCTTCCAAAACAAAAAGCACCAGGCTTTCTGATTCACAAGTACACTAACGAATTTTGCCAAACATTTAAGGAAAATATACCAGTTCTCTACAATATATTTCAGAGGATAGAACAAGAAGGAATACTATTCTGTGAGGCTAGTATCAGTCTAATACCAAAAACACAAATTACAAGAAAAATACTAACCAATATTTCTTGTGAGGATAGTTGCAAAATCCTCAACAAAATATTATCAAATTGAATCCAACAATGTATGAAAAGATACATACTCTAACTAAGTGGGATTTACCTCGGGTATGCAAGGTTGATTCCACATTTGAAAAATCAGTGATTTAAACAGGCCAAAAAAGAAAAATCATATGGGCATCTCAATAGATGCAGAAAATGCATCTGACAAAATCCAACATCAATTCATGATTGAAATTCTAAATAAATTAGACATAGAGAGGAACTTCATCAACTTGATAAAGAATATCTATAAAAAACCTACAGCTAACATCATACTTAATGATGAGAAACTAGAAACTTTCCCAGCAAGATTAGGAGCAAAGTAATTCTTTCCTCTCTCACCTCTCCTTTTCACCATTATCCTGGGAGTCAAAAGCAACAAATGACATAGAGCTTGGGAAGAAATAAACTGTTGTTATTTGCAAATGATATGATCCTCTATATAGGAAATCTAAAAGAATCATAAAATGAAAACTCCTGGAACTAATAGTAGCAAGGATGTAGGATTCAAGGTTAACATACAAAACTTAAATTACTTTCCTACATATCAGTAATGAACAAATGAGATTTAAAATGAGAAACACAGTATCATTTAAATCAGCACCCAAAAGTGAAATATTTATGTAAAAATCTAACAAAATATGTACAGCTCTATATCAGAAAAACTGTAAAACTCAGATGAAAGGAGTCAAAGAACTAAATTAATGGAGAAATATTCCATGTTCATGGATAGGAATACTCAATATTGTCAAAATGTCAGTTCTTCTTATTTGGTGTATAGATTCAATGCAATCCCAGTAAAAATCTTAGCAAGTTCTTAGCATCAACCAACTGATTTTAAAGTTTATTTGGAGAGGCAGAAGATCTAGAATAGTCAACACAACACTGAAGAAGAACAAAGTCGGAGGACTGACACTATCTGACCTCAAGACTTTCTATAAAGCTACAATAAGGCAGTGTGATGTTGGCAAAAGAACAGACAAATAGATCAATGGAACAGAATGAGGAGCTGAGAAATAGAGTCACATAAACATAGTCTACTAATCTTTGATGAATGAGTGAAGATAACACAAAGGAGCAAAGATTCTTTTCAACAAACAGTACTAGAATACCTGGACATTCACATGTGTGGATGAGTCTAGAAACAGGTCTTACATCTTTCACAAAAATCAACTCAAGTGGGTCATAGACCTAAGTGTAAAATCCAAAACCTATGAAACTCATAGAACATGATATAGGAGAAAATACAGATGACTGTGGGTGTGTTGATGACTTTTTAGATGCCACATCAAAGGCATAATATATGAAAGACGTAACTGATAACCTAGACTTCATTAAAATTTAAAAGTCCTGCTCTGAGAAAGACGATGTTAACAGAATAAGAAAACAGGCCTCAGACTGGGAGAAAATATTTGCAAAAGACACATCTGATAAAGTACTGTTATCCAAAATGTACAAAGAAATCTTGAGAATCTACAAAAAGAACACAAACAACCTGATTAAAAGTGGGCCAAAGACCTTAACAGATACTTCAACAAAGAAGATATACAGATGGCAAATAAACACGTGGAAAGAAGCTCAACATCTTCCAGCTACTCTGGAAGAAAGTTTGTCAGTTTGTCAATTTCTTACTAAACTAAGCACACTCTTATCATACTATTCAGCAGTCATACTCCCTGCTTTTACCAAAAGTAGTTGAAAACTTATGTACAAAAACCTGCACGTGGATGTGTATAGCAGGTTTATTTAGAATTGCCAAACCTCCAAAGCAACCAAGATGTTCCTCAGTAGGTGAATGGATAAATAAAATATGGTACATGTAGATAATGGCATATTATTCAGTGCTAAAAATAAACTACCAAACTGTGAAAAGACATGGAGGTACCTTAAATGTTTATTACTACATAAAAAAGCCAACCTGAAAATGGCTATGTACAGCACAATTCCAACTATATGACATTCTGGAAAGGGCCAAAGTGTATAGACAGCAAAAAGATGAGGAGCTGCAGGGATTTTGGTGAAGTGGGGTGAAGGATGAATAGGTAGACCACGAAGCAATTTTAGGGCACTGAAAAACTCTGTATGATACTATAATGATGAATACATGTCACTAAGAGTGAACCCCAGGGAAAATAGGTACTTTAGGTGATTATGATGTGTCAGTATAGGTCCACCAGTTGTAACAAAGGTGTCATTCTCATGGGAAATGTTCATAATGTATAGGAAATGTGTGTGTAGGGGAAGCTAGTGTATATGGGAATTTGTAGTTTTTGCTAAATTTTGCTGTGAACCTAAAACTTATCTTAATATATTGGTACAAGAGTTAAGGATGCATTTACTCATTTATTGTTGATGTTCTTGTAGACAGGAAGTAGAGTGAAAAGAATATAGTATGAATGGCCACGTCGGAATTGTAGTTCGTTAGGAAGCAGGGTGATCTTGAACAAAACGTTTACATTTTTATGAGATCTAGTGATGTGGTTTGGCTTTGTCCCCACCCAAATATCACCTTGAATTGTAATAATTCCCACATGTCAAGGGCGGGGCTGGGTGGAGATAACTGAATCATGGGGTGGTCTCCCCCATACTGTTGTCATGGTGGTAAATAAGTCTCAGAAGATCTGATGGTTTTATAAATGGGAATTCCCCTGCAGAAGCGCTCTTACCTTCCACCATGTAAGACGTGACTTTGCTCCTCATTCATCTTCAGCCATGATTGTGAGCCTTCCCATCCATGTGGAATTGTGAATCAGTTAAAACTTTTTATAAGTTACCCAGTCTCGAGTATGTCTTTATTAGCAGTGTGAGAACAGACTAATATATCTAGTTTTCTCATTCACAAAATGAGGCTTATAATAACTACATCCTGGGTTATTGTGAGGACTGAATGAAGTAACTGAACTGGAGCATTTCATGTAGTGCTTGGTATATTAGAAAACAGTGATTCTTGGTGGGTGAGAATCAGCTGTAAAATAAGTGGGTTAATATTCAAGTGCCTTTGGCTATGTTTCAGTGAATAAAGAGTAAGCCTTTAAAAAATCAGAGTAAAATGGAAAATTGCTGAGAGGTGAAAATTATTGTCATTATATTTATTGCTTAATCATCCATTTTATTTTATATGAGCTATAAAAGAATAAGGTAGACACTGTGTCAATCTCTGTTTACTATTTTCCAGAGTAAGGCAGACAAGACAGGGCCAAGTTTCACAGAGCTTCCATAAAATAGAATTGACAAGAGTTAAATGGCATATGTCATCAAAGTGATAATATGTGTGCAAATGCTTTGAATAGCTAATCCCATGGTATGTCAGGGATTGATGTGATAATTGAATCAAAAATATGTTAATTTCAGGAATAGAGATTAAAGAAAAATATATTATACAATGGCGAAAGCAAAGAATAGCCCTGAGAATTCTGTATTTATATACTGTGGAGTCAGAGCTGACCTTCGTTTCTTTTCTGTTTGTTCTGCAGAGACTATGGAAAAAGTAGAATTTTTGAATTTGAATGAATTGATTTAATGAAAATGTATTCGGTTCTATATTAATAGTAAGACAGAATGAGCTATATTATTCATGAAATATTGTGGTCAAGATGTGGTATTTCTTTGGGGTAAAACATATATTTTTGGTAGCAAAGCTGTTTGTATTGAGGCAGGCTATTAAAATAGTTTAAATTTTAATACTGATTAATATATAGTAAATATTTATTTTACAAACTGGTGAATGTTTTAGGCTAATATATGAAGCCCAAGGATGAAGACAAGTTTTAACAGAAAGTAATCTTGGGATGTGAAGTGAATTTCAGAATCTAATTTTATTTTACTAAAGAAAGCATATTGGATTTTTAATGTTCTGTGATAATCATTGTGAACATTATGTATTATATGTTTTGCTATTACTTTTAATGATCAATATTCTCATATTAGAGATGAGAGGAGTCTCAAGAAGGTTGTTAATTGCCCCAATGGTATGGCTGCGGTATTATCCTATGCTCTTAATTCTTTGTTGTTATCCTATGCTCTTAATTCTTTGTTGTTTTTTCCACCTAAATTATCTTATTTGAGAAGCTTAGGAGTTTATGGCATAGTTGTGCAGAAAATGGGCACAACTCTGTGAATAAGCAGTGTTTTATTGTTATATCTAACCTGTAAGGAATATTGTGTTTTCTGGATTCTAAGACACACATTTTCTGGAAAATATTTTACCATCTCTAAAACCAGAATGCATCTTAAAATTGCATTAAATTTAATGGTGCAATTCTGGCTCAATTGGAAGCATTTTTGTTTTTAAATACAACATAAAAATAGTGAATATTGCAGTTGATTGTGTCTTTCATTTGAAGGAATATGGTACCTGCTGTGTATCTTAAAGAGTCAACATAATTTATTTGAACAGAAAATATGAGGGGAATGTGGTAATCAGGATCAGGCTGGCTAAATGGCTTCAAAGTAGACAATATTTTTCTTTAAATCTTTTCTTTATTCTCACAAGGTTATGATGCAAATTAAAACTCTAGCTCAATTCAGCCACCATTAACTGTCTGTTTAATTCCTAAGAAAATACTGGAGACTGGTTTATACCTAGAATTTTTGGAAGTCAGAAATAGCATAACTAACATGTAAACCTGTTGCAGGCAGGAACAATGTATAAAATATATACTCCTCCTTTATTTTTTTTAAACACAGTTAGTGCAATGCGCATTTAGAAATACAAATGAGTTTTCTAAATGAGTTTTCTGTCACTCAGTTCAATCTATATGAGGTAAAATGCTCTCAGAATTTCTGGAAGTTTTCTGATATGGCATTAGTTTGTCTATGAAACTGATGGATTAATTTTTGCATTCTCTGTTTGTAAGGCATTGTTTTATATGAGACTTGCAAATCACTTTAGAAGTTCCAAAGTGAAATAAATGTTTTTACGTGTTCTTTCTTTCAGCAAATGTTATGTATTTCTAATGATACTGTTTAGCAATAATTACTTACTCTCATTAAAAGAGAAACAACTCTTGAAGCTGCAAAAGGAATAAAAAGCTTTCTTAATAATGTGCAGCTGGGACCAGTTTGATTTTTAAGAAGAGAGAAATTAAGCTGTATTTATTTAATATAGCCAAAAAGATTAGCAATGAATGAAAGATGCAATAATCAAGAATAGTGATGTTATTTATCATTATACAAATTTTATTGTTTTGAAATGTCATTTAAATGAAGTTTGAAACGTGGAATATCTTAAATATTCATTAAATTTCCCTCCAGATTCAAATTTAACACAATCCATTTCTTTTTGTCCTATCATTCTTTTTAGCACCACTTTTTGTCTAGTAAGTAAATATTTAACCAAAATAAAACTAGACCTTCTTGTTTGCATTCTAAAGCTTGACAATGAATTTAAAAAGACAAAAGTGTTTAAAATTTTTTTCCACCAAGTTTGTGTACCTGTCAGGCAAGGAAACATGTGCATAAAGGTGAATACACACAAACACAGACACACACACCAGAAACACACACCAGAGACACACACACAGACTCACACACACATAGACACAGGACACAGATATGTACATACACAGGCACATATATGGACACAGACACAGACTTACACACATACACACAGAGACACTCACATAGAGACACACACAGATTCACAGACACACAGAGACACACAGACTCAACACATGCACATAGACACAGACATATACATGTGCACATATAGGCACATATGTGGACACAGATACAGACTCACAAACACACATACACACAAGACACAGACACAGACACACATACCAGTGGAGAAATTCACTAAATAATTTGCTGAAGGGGCAAAGTTTCAGGACTTTAAGTGATAAAAAAGCAGAGTTCCTGGTGGATTTGCTAATTAAAGATTGAAAGCTCACTCCCTAAGGTAGGACAAATGAATCCACAGGACTGTACTTATTTGGTTAAAACAAATCCTGTTGTTCAAAACAAAAGCTATTGTTCTTTCATCAGGAGAGAGTCTTCATTTAGGTCCAATAAGGGCTTGGTGAATTAGAGTCACCCCAAGTGCGGGGTTCTTTTATCGCTTCAGATTGTTAGAATCTGCCGTGGTGAAGCATAGCACTCAGTTTTCATGTAACCTCTCCATGGTGTTGAATTTCAAACAAACCCACATCCAATTTTAAAAGGCCTTGAAAAATAAATTATTCCTGAAATCTCTGAGGTGGCAGAGAGAGACATAACACACAGGGAGAAGCCCTAACAATCTTCTTCACTTATCTTCTCTCTCAGCCTATCTCCAACTTTTATGTCTTCAAACAAGAAATGAATAAACAAACAACAAAATCTTAGCCCACAAAGGCCTCCCTTAAATTGAGGGAAAAATGACCAAGATCCTGTTTGGATCTTCATTTTAGTGGCTCTTGCCTTTTATTTTTTTTTCTTATCACTTTTAATTTTGAGATAATTGTAGATTCATATGTAGTTACTAGAAATCATTTGGGAGATTATTTGTAATGATTCTCTGTTTTTTTTTTTTTTAAATTAAAGGTGGATCTTTTTTCTTCCGTTGGTGAAGCAATATTTACTGAGTGGAAATAGTCTGCCTAAGTAGTGGACTTGAAGTCCTAGAGTTCACAGTCATGTTAACATGTTAGCTTTCCTGGATGTCCATGTTTCTAAATAAGAAGTAAGGAGGCTGGGGCAAGAGTATCGCTTGAACCCAGGAGCCAGTGTTTGCAGTGAGCTGAGATCGCACCATTGCACTCCAGCCTGGGCGACAGAGTGAGACTCCATCTCAACAACGAAAACAGAACAAAAAACCAGTAGTAGTCTAATGTATTTTTATATCAGCTGTTTTCCTTTTCCTATTTGTCATAATGTTAAACATAACTAACAGTCTGTGGGACATATCACCTGCCTTTGAAACAGTAATAGATGTATGGGAAAAAATTTTAAGAAGGTCTTATTATAAATGACTTATCTGCTATGTTATGATTTACCAGTACCTTATTGGGCTCCATTTGTTTAAACTTAATAAAGAATATTCAACTCTAGGCAAAAAAAGAAAAAAAAAAAGATTCTATATGCTCTTCACAATCAGGATATTGATTGATACAGCCAAGTATAGGAAATCAGCCTGGCCCATGGAAAGAGGGACACCATACTTAAGCAAAAACATGACAACCAATGTGTGACTCCTGTATGCCAGGGTATTCACAGCAAGGTCAAGAACGAATGCTTATAGTATAAATAAGTCCTCAAAAAGATGCTTAACTAACTTTTCCAGTGGTCCTGAATTTTGTAAGAGCATCTGGTACATGACTAACTGGATGTGTTTTACCAGAGAAAGCTTGCATCCTTTTATATAAAAAGGATGTTTTCTGGAGGCTGAGTATAGAGATCCACTATTTCTTGGCCGTTAGAGACATTGCTTCTGTTCTTAAGTTCCTATTAAATGTTTCTTGTTGAGAAACCGGATTCATCAACTTCTTTCTTTTGCCTGTTAGCTCCCTTATCCTTTGTGGGTAGGTTTGCATAGACCAGCTATATTAGTCTGTTCTCATGTTGCTAAATATACCCCCAACACTGGGTAATTTGTAAAGAAAAAGAGGTTAAATTGACTCATAGTTGCATATGGCTGGGAGGCCTCACAATCATGGTGAAAGGCAAAGGAGGAACAAAGTCACATCTTACCTTGCAGCAGATGAAAGAGAATGAGAACCAAGGGAAAGGGGTCTCCCCTTGTGAAACCATTAGATCTCTTGAGAGTTATTCACTACCATGAGAATGTTATGGGGGAAACCACCCCCATGATTCAATTATCTTCCACCAGGTCCTTCCCACAACACATGAGAATCGTGGGAGCTACAATTCAAGATGAGATTTGTGTTGGGACACAGCTAAACCATATCACCAGCTTATTGAAATACCAGTGTGCAGAATGTTTCCATCACCATGAAGATCCCTGATGTTGCCCTTTCATAGCCATACCTCTATCCCTTCCATCATCTCTAACCCCTGGCAACCACGAGTTTTTCTCCCTTTCAATTATTTTCTCATTTTAAGAATGCTATATAAATGGAATTGTGCAATATGTGACCATTTAGGTAGGCTTAAAAAGCATGCAGCATAATTCCCTTGAAATTCATCTAAATGATCATATATATTTAGTTTATTCATTTCTCTATTGTTGAGTACCATAGTTTTCTGGACCATTCAGTGGTTAAACAACATGATTGTTTCCAGTTTTTCTATTGGAACTACCGTTTGATCCAGCAGTACCACTACTAGGTGTCTACTCAAAGGAAAAGAAGTCATTATACGAAAAGGATACTTGCATACCCATGTTTATAGCAGCACAGTTTGCAGTTGCAAAAATATGGAACCAGCTCAAATGACCATCAAGCAATGAGTGGATAAAGAAATTGTATACACACACACACGCACACACACACACACACACATACACCATAGAATACTGTTCAGCCATTAAAAAGGAACAAAATAATGGCATTCGCAGCAACCTGTGTGGAATTGGAGACCATTATTCTAAGTGAAGTAATTCAGGAATAAAAAACCAGACATTATATGTTCTCACTCATAAGTGGGAGCCAAGCTATGAAGATGCAAAGGCATAAGAATGATACAATGAATTTTGGGGACTCAGGAGAAAGGGTGGGAGGGGTGTGAGAGATAAAAGATCAAAAATTGGGTATAGTATATACTGCTCGGGTGATGGGTGATATCTCACAAATCACCACTAAAGAACTGATTAATGTAACCAAATACCACCTCTTCCCCCCAAACCTATGGAAATAAAAAATAAAAACAAAAGAGAAAGCTGCCATGATCATTTGTGTACAGGTTTTTGGGTAGACGTAGTTTCTATTAACCTAGAATAAATACCCAAGGGAAGAGTTGCTGGGTCTTAATGGTAATTATGTGTTTGGTTGTAAAATAAACTACCAAATTG
This sequence comes from Cheracebus regulus, assembly GCA_963574635.1. Classification (NCBI taxonomy): domain Eukaryota; kingdom Metazoa; phylum Chordata; class Mammalia; order Primates; family Pitheciidae; genus Cheracebus; species Cheracebus regulus. Next base: position 35,401 of record CAUYQU010071166.1, on the reverse strand, counting down.
TTTTCCACGGTGGCTGCACTATTAACCTTTCCCCAGCTATGTATGAATGATTCCGTTTATCTGCATCCTTGCCATCATTTCCTGTTGCTCCAGTTTTTCACATTTGCTGTTCTGATAGTTGTGTACTGACATTGCATTGTGCCTTTACTTTGCATTTCCCTTATGGCTAATGATGGTGAACATCTTTTCATGTGCTTATTTGCCTGCCTTTTAAATAGAAACAATTTACCTCTTCTCTTTACGTTCACTTTCATCCTTTACCCTGATGAGCAGATCTATTTAGCCCCCCTCTATTTTGTACTTGCCTCTGGTTCTTGAGAAGCTGCATGAAAGAGCCTCGCCATTGTGTCTCATGAGATGACGCCGACCTGGAGGGGGCTGATGTCCAGGTCCACGGCTCCGTCTTCGGTTGGTCTCAGTTGTTCAGGTGCCAGAGCAGAGTTAGATTCTAGGCAGATTGCAGAATTTTCTTGACTCCAAATCTCTACTGAATACAGTATGTAGGATTTTAAAAAGCGTTATTTATTCCCAGTATCTCATAGAATCCTTTCATTCAAACAGATTCCTCATTTGCTTTCCAAAACTGCTTGAACTTGAACAAGAACGTGGTTATTAGTCATCAGCCCAGTAATAAATACATTGCAAGAAAAAGATGTTCTCAGATGACAAACATAATATGCAATGAGGCATTTCTGCCTTCAATAAATATCTTTTTACATTACTCCCAGAGCTTTAGCCTTTTAAAGCACAGGTTCTACAGCTTCTGATTGGATTATGAATTCTGTTGTTGACTTAAAGTCCCTAAAGACCACAAGAGAAATGTGGGATTGAGATAAGCTAAATTTATTAAGCTTATTGCAATAAGGAAAAACTCTGTTTTGAGAGTCTTAGCAAAAGTTCAAAAGAGAAAAGTCAGGGGGAGCATATTTTTCAAGTTTTACACCATAGATTGGATGGTTTTAAGGTGGAACTTACAGAATAGGAAATTGGAATTGACAGTTTCTACTTGAAGCTGTATCTTTGGAATTGGTTGTCACTGAGAAGTGAGGCTGTCAAAAGAGTGAGCAAGTTGTTACTCTTCACAAGTAACATGTTTATTTGCTCACAGCCTTATCATCCAGGAGCAGGTAATTCCTGGAGCACACAACCAGCTTATTTTGCTTGGTCTTAGAATTAGTTAACTTAAAGATAAGAAGTGATATTTTATTCTAGTACTGTTATCACAAGGAAAGGGAATTATGCTGTTTTAGTTAAATTTCTTGCCTATTAGTTTCAAATCTACCCATCATTTTTCTGGCTTATGTATGATACTGGACTTGGACCGTGTAAATATTTGTCTCTTACCAGCTGGCATGATGCTAAGCTTTGTTAGTAGAAGGTGCTGGAGGGACACTGCAGGAAGAAGGGACTTTGTTCTAGTTCCAGCCTGATTCTCTGCTTGCTCCTGTGGTGCTTGGTTGGCCTGTGGGACATCCAATGACACTCATCCCTGGCATGTTTGAGTGGCAATACCATTGAAAGTGGTTTCTTAAAGAGTTTCTTTGGCAGTTCTTGAGGACAGTTTTCTAGAGATACACTGAGATTGTTGCAGTCCTCACTGTGTTCTGCTTGGACCCCAAAAAGTGGTTTTCTTCTCTTGTGTTAGATTTTTTCATCATCAGAAGTCATGGCTGCACCCTCTCTAGTGAGGTCTGGATCTCAGTCATGCGGGGGTTGGGTTTCCAGGTTTCTTCCTTTTTTGAGTGCTCTGCCTGAGCCCTATATATTCCTTCTATGTCCACTATTGGTATATTTTTAGAGTTAGTTTTAACCTTTTCGTATTAATAGTTAATTTCTTGTTAATAATTCTTTATGGTGAACACTTCCTGGTCAAATTACTATAAGGGCTTTGTCTTCTGATTGGATCCTGACTGATACAGAATTGCTACTAGATTGGTTTAAAAAGATTGGAGATTGGAATTTGGGATTGGTTTGGTCATGCTTTAGGATTTGAACACAGTACTGGGCTCTTTGTGTATGGAAACTGGGATGCCGGAAATCTGCTTGCAGTGGAATGCTGATCAGCCTGTCACCTATAGCTGACTGCAATGAAAGCCAACTGAAGCAGGTTCCTAGCAAACTGACAGTGCCATTGCATTGAACATTATGGCAGCCATGATAGCTTTAAGATGTATGATATGGAATGATTTCTCCCAGAGCACACTGGAGTGCTTACAGAATGAAAACAATGAGCTCAGGGTCTTGAACTCTCAGCTAAAGCCACAGACTGAGAACCAGAGAGCTTCTATGATGGCTATAAGTAATAGTTACTCTAGCTGGAAGGCTGACACTGCTAAAACTAACAACAAAATTAAATTACTTTGGTTTTTGAATTTTAATGCCAATTCATTCCCTTCTTGCCAAGTTTTTATTTGAAAGTTAGGTTACTAACTGGGAAAGAATAGTATCCTGAATGAACTTGGAATGGGAACATATATTTGGACCCACATGAAACTGGCTGTCTTGAACCCCCAGGTCATTCTGAGCCTCCCTTACCAGTTGAACATAACTGCCTCCTTCTGTGTCTGAGGTAACTACCTCATCTTTGCTTGAAAATTTTGTGATAACCTCACCAGGAGCAGGGGCTTTGAAAGTGGATGCTCATTCTTCTCAAGACTTAACACAAGCAATTCAAGTTGTTTCTAGACCCCTTGCAAGGTGGAAAATCTCAGCATACTCCAGGGGAACAGGTACATATAATGCAGGGGTGGATAGTTTACACACAAAAACATGTACAAGACTTTGCTATTACATACATTCTGAAATCTTGGGAACATTGTAAGAATAGATCTGAAGGGTACTAGACCAAAGAGACCAGAATATAACAATCAGTAAGGCTGAATTCATTGGTAAGACTGTACTTATTAGAGAGTCCAGATCTAGGATGTTAGCTTGTGCAACTTGAGTTGACTCCAGTAGCTTACTTGGTTGGTTGACTGAGACTTATACTTGGTGGTGGCCTACTTTAAATGAGTTTGAGATGCCAGAACTTCCCTGGCATGCATTGGAGGAGAAATAGAGATACCGGAATGGATTTGTCAAGTGATACCTATGCATGTATCTCGTACAATGTTCTATGAGATGGCCTAGAAGATACTCTTTTTGTTAAGGCATTGGGAAATACATTGATGAGGATAGTGCCTTATTTTTTGAAATGATGGGTCTGGATCTCAGACCTTTTTTTCCTCCAGATCATGGGGGATACCACCATTGATGTGTGTTTGCTGATTTCAGCTGTGATAATGGGAATTCCAGAGTAGTCAAAGCCCAGTGACGGTTCTTAGCCACCAAAGACAAAGTGGACTCATTTACTGTGTGGACAGAGACATGCCAGGAATCACAATGCCTTAGCTTGAAGGGACTTGGGGTGGTTGCTAATTCATTACAGTGTTCACGAGAATGAATAGGTAACCCACTGGAGTATTGCCTCATTTATATAATTTAAAAATCTCAAGAACCAGTAGCCAAAACAGCTTGAGTTAGCACAGTGGAGAGTTATGACTCTTGCCCTGTTTCCACACCAAAGTCAATTCAAAGGCACGGAACTGCTGGTTGAAGCATAGCCTGTGCCTCCTTACCATTTTAACCGCACATACCATAACTCTTCTTTCAAGCCTTCCCCAAAGGCACCTCTAAACTTTACTAGAGTGTCTGTGCCCTGAGGAATAGGAAATACCCAGTGCTTTTGGAGTTACTGTCTTTGAAATGTCACTAATTTTTGGTTCCTGGAGACCCTTCAAATTCTGAACTATCAGTTAAAATAGGAGTTTACAGTGGCCAGAAGATAGATGGAATCTTACCTCATTTCTGACTCAGGATGGACTTGGTGGGTCCATGGACCCAACCTGTGATTATTCTTTCTGTTGCTGGATGTTCAATTTCAATACTTTTTGGCCCCTTATGAAATAACCAGATCAGCACATTAATCCATAGGATGAGGGCCATTATGGTGGCAAGGGCCAAATGCAAACCCCTGGAATTTCACTTAACCTACCACAATAGCAAACCAGAAGCAATACTGCAGCTTTGGGGGAACTGAAGATATCAATGCCATTTTCAAAGACTTGGAAAAAAGTCTTTACACTTCTATCACATCCCCGTTTAATTCACCTGTTTGGTCTGTGCAGAAGTTAGGTGAATCTTTTACAATAACTGTCAGTAACTGTGAACTATTATAAATTTCATCAGTGGTCAGTTGAGTGCTGGCAATTTTTCCAGATGTAATATTTTTACTGGGAAAAATCAACATGGCACATAGTAGTTTCCATATAGCTATTCACCTGGCTAATAACTGTTTAGCAAGACCAATTTGAAAGTAATCTCTAGAAATGTGTACTGCTTGAATGCTGTCTACTTTGTATCATTACAGAGGTTTCAAAATTGTCTTGTACATAATAGTTTAATATGTATTTACTGAATTAACTGAGCATCTTATTCCCTCATGCCTTAAACCAAACATGCTATCAAAAGAGAAAAAAAGCAATAGTGAGAAAAAAAATAGAGAATTTGCAATGCAGGTAATAAGGGTAAAAGAGAACAAAGCCAGCCCAAAATATCTGATGATCTATGGATTATTAAAATATGGAAAAGAATAACTTACACCATGAAAATGCACACAATGATGTGTGTGCAGTCACCTTTATAAGTACATGGGAGGGTTCTTCTCCAAATATTTAGGAAAGTAAACCATACACAGAATGTATTGTCTAGCTAGCATATGTTCTGTGATTGAACCATTCTTTCTTTTTTAAAACATTTTTTTTTTTGAGAGAGAGTCTCACTCTGTTGCCCAGGTTGGAGTGCAGTGCAGCTCACTACCACCTCCGCCTGCTGGGTTCAAGTGATTCTCCCACCTCAGCCTCCCAGGTAGGAGGTATTACAGGCTTGCATAATGATGCCTGGCTTTTTTTTTTTCTGTATTTTTAATAGAGACAAGGTTTTGCCATGTTGGCCAGGATGGTCTCCAACTCCTGACTTCAAGTGATCTGCCTGCCTCAGCCTCATAAAGTGCTAGGATTACAGGTGAGCCACCATGCCTGGCCAAGGACCATTATTTCTTATGTGTCTTGCTAGTTCTTAAGGAAATAAGATTACTGAAGAGATAGGCAGATTGTTCCTGAAAATAACCCAGAAATTTACTTAAAAGACTTCTGTGAATAGGACCAAGTGTGTGAGAGCTCTGTTCTGGAATCAAACTTGTCTCTAAACCATCTTTAACTTTAAAATGAAGGTTCCATATTAAAAATTTTTGTTAGGAAATATATATAATTGTGCATCATAGAGGAAAAATGACTTTTGCCATTTAAAGTAACTTTACGTACTATCATTTTTATTTTTAAACTATCATTTTCTATCCTGAATTATGCTTAGGTTTATTACTATTGGTACAAAACAACAATAGCTAACAATAAATTATATTATTAAGTTCTGTTAAATCTTTTGTTTTTAATTTTACTCTGTGCTAAAAATCACAAGTAACAAGTTTAAAATTACATAAATTGGCACATTATTATATGTAATTTATTCATGGAGGCTATATTCAGAAAATTCTAAATCAATCTATTAGGCCCTGGTTATACACATTCACATACACAAACATATGCACCTGCACAGATATGGACCCCCTGTAATTAATGTTCAAACATATAAGAGGACATAATATCAGGATTTATGATTTGCTGTTCTATATAGTAGCAATTTAAGAAAAATACTCCGTATCACAATCTCACACATGCCAGAAAATGAAAATGGTTTTAGATTTCCATAAACATTTCTGATGCTGACATACATTTCATATCTTAGACATCTTTCAGTGTTGATAGCTGTAATCAAGATTGCATATTTAATTAAATGAAACTATTAGCACCTTCACAGAAGTTTAAGCAGTACACTGTGTTATAAATAGAACAACTTAATTGCTATTCATTTCTGTAGTCATGACACAAATAATTATGGGAAATTGCCATAATGAAGAATATATGTATATACACATGCTCTTTGATATATATATGTGAAATCAGAGTGGTACCAAACTGTGTAATTCTTATTTCTGTTGAGGATACCAGCAAAGGTCTTTGCCTCTCTCCCGTCTTCAGGGTTTTCTCTTCCTACTGACCAATTCCTTCCTCAGTGTTGCAGCCGGCCTCCTCCCGAGGGACCAAGGGAGGCGGATCTTACTTGTGTTCTAGGTGGATTCTCTCATCATGACTCCTGCCTAGTGCCTCTGTAACTAGAGTTGGAAGTGAGTGTTTTGCGTTGGTGTCCCATTCTTGACCCAACCGACTCCTCTTTTGGGCCTTGACAAAGCTGTCTTATTCTTGGTACTTCATCTAGGAATCTGGACAAAGTTCCACACCTTGGATTCAAAAACTCTTTCAGGGAGAGGACCCAGTGCCTTGCTAACAGAAAACGTGTGTCCTTTTGGTGCTTTTTGCCTTTGAATGAACTTGGCCACCTGCCCCCTTACCATCATCTTGGTGGTGATTCCTTCTTTTTTCAGGAAAAGATTCTCTCTTTAAGTGACAGTATATTGTACGAATACAATATCATATATGATCTATACCGGAACTCCATAACTGGTGGATCATGACTCACTGGTATGGGAAGTAACAAGTCTGCTACCATCTTCATCAGTTCAGACCTTGGGACAACCTGGTAGGATCTAGATAAAAACAGCCTTGTCTCTTTAATTCTGTATAAAAGGTTGGTACTGTATTGTTTAGGGGCCTTATACTTTCTACCATTTCAAGTAGCATACTTGGGATACAGACAGATCTGAATAATGTAGATAAAGATTTAGCAATCGAAGAAAATAATTGGCAGACACGAGTGAATTTTAACATATTTGCAAAGCAATCTCGTGAGCATGTAACTCAGAACAGCATGTGGCAGAATAAATCACCTGAAGACTGTTTTCTAATCTCTGTCATCTTAATGGAATAGCAAATTTGCTTATAGGTGTCCCTGAGATATGGGTGTAAATGGAGATAAATGACATATTTGGGTTTTTTCTTCCAGGTCTCAAATATGGTCTTTTACAGTCTAAAAACTGTCAGGCATACTATTGATTTTTGTTTAGTCTTTAAATGATTTACTAGTCTTTTCAATATGTTGCCTTCAAGTTATACTATAAAGTAACAAACAAAATTCACATATTAATATTTTATAAATCAAAATAATTCAGGGTAATAAACTAATGACTGACTTTTTTTTCTAGGTCATGGTCAGTTATATGATTTTTAAATATTTGTATTTCTCTTTTTTTTCTGTTTTTTTTTTTTTTTTTTTTGAGATGGAGTCTTGCTCTGTTGCCCAGGCTAGAGTGCAGTGGTGTGATATCAGCTCATGGCAATCTCCACCTCCCAGGTTCAAGCAATTCTCCTGCCTCAGCCTCCATTGCCATAATGAAGAATATATGTATATACACATGCTCTTTGATATGTGTGTGTGTGTGTGTGTATAATCTCTCAAAATAGTTTATTTTGATGAATATTGACTCAACATTTTGGTTGACTAATTAGTTTTTAAAATTAAAAACCTCTTAAATCCCTTTAAAAAAGTATTAAAATATCATTTCATATAGGTGTGATGTGCTTTTCCTTTTACTAAAGTAAAAGGAAATGATTTCACATATATATAAAATCAGGGTGGTAGCAAACTGTGTAATCCTTATTTCTGTTGATGATACCAGTGCAGGTCTTTGCCTTCCTCCCCTCCTCAGGCTTTTCTCTTCCCTGTAACCAATTCCTTCCTCAGTGTTGCTGTTGGTCTTCTCCCGAGGCACCAGATGAAGGGTGGTCTTACTAGTGTACTTACTACAGGCATGCACCACCATGCCTAGCTAATTTTTGTATTTTTAGTACAGATAGAGTTTCACCGTGTTGGCCAGGCTGGTCTTGAACTCCTGATCTCAGGTTATCTGCCTACCTCTGCCTCCCAAAATGTTGGAATTACAGGAGTGAGCCATCACGCCTGGACAAATGTTTATATTTCAATGAAAAATTGGAGTTGATACTGCTTAAACAATGTACAGTTGTTAGAGTTTGCAGTTTATACTGCTTAAGCAATATGCAGTTGTTAGGCAGACATCAGATAATATTTGCTCAATGTATTGGCCCAGAAGAAGAGGCAATAAATAAGTAGGAGAGCAGTTTGGGGGAAGGGGTTGTTACTGGCAGGGAATCCTAGGCAAGATCTAGGAGGTATTAAGGTGGAAGAGACTGTAATGTTAAAATTAAGTAAACATATACTTACCGCTTTGGTTGTTTGTCCTATGCATTGTGCCTGGCACACTAAGGCTGAACAAATGTTACCCACTATTAGTTATATTATGAATGAGCATTATCTATATATTTTGAAAGACTTTATTCATTTCCTAGAACTGCCATAACAAATATACACAAACAAGTTGCCTTAAAACAACAGAAATGTATTCTTTCATGACTCTGGAGGCAGAAGTCTGAAATCAAGGTGTCTGTGGGTTGGTTACTTCTGGGGCTCTGAACATGAATCTGTTCCATGTTTCTCTTCAAGCTGTTTGTGGCTGGTGGCACTTTTTGGTGTTCCTTATCTTGTAGACCCATGATTTCAATTCATGCCTCTGTCTTCACATTGCCTTTTCCTTTGTGTTTGTCTTTAATTATAAGGGCACTTGTTACTGGATGTAGGGCCCACACAGTAATCCAGCATGATCTCATCGCAAGATCCTCAGTGTAATTACAGATCCAAAGACCTTTTTCCCAAATAGGGTCACATGCGTTATCACATTGTGTTATGTGATAAATGTGTTCCAAATGGGTATATCTTTGTGTATGGGGGTCACCAATCTATTACAGCTTCAAAATGCGTTAAAGTCAGTTCTGAATTTCTTAGTAAACTAGGTCTAAAATATTTATGTAAATGAGAATGACGTGAATTATTCATTAAAAATGCAAATTTCTGAACTGTTTCCCAGATATCTGCTTGAGTAGCTGAATGGCTGGTTATGTGAGTGTTGAGGAAGCACCACAGATATTTCTGTTGTAGGTAATTCTTTGATACATTTTTGAGAAACACAGAAGACTAATATTTGAGGTGGCCAAATAAAATATTTACCTCAAACTTTAGTAAAAGGAAAAGTACATCACATCTATATGAAACGATATTTTATTACTTTTGAAAAGGGATTTAAGAGGTTTTTAATTTTAAAAACTGATTACTCAACCAAAATGTTGAGTAAATATTCATCAAAATAAACCATTTTGAGAGAGTATATTGCAGAATTAATTAAAATATTTTTCTTCCAATTCTTACCTGACAAAATAAATCTTGAAAGCATTTAGCAATGGCTGGGAAAGGAGAGATAAGTGCACTAGAGTACAGGATTTGAGACTGTCTCTATTTTGCCTGTTTCCATGGGCTCCCATCATCCCTTTTTTTTTCAGATCTTATCCGTGTTAGGCTCTTTCTAAGGGCCAGCCTTGTCCCATAGCCCGTGACTCCATCGCTACAGACTTAATCACTCAAATTATCAGAATTAAAGTCATTTAAAGGAACCTGGAAATTTTTTCATTTGGTAGGAATAGTTCAATGTGGTATATGTGAAGGAAGCTGCGTGTGTCTGTGTGTATGTGTGCATGTGAGTGTGAGTATGCATGTGTAATATGATGTGTTTTAAAAACAGATATTCTTATCTCTTGTTTAGATGCAGATCTCCCATGTTGCTAATTGAAAATGGAGTTTTTAACTAAAAAGGGGGGAGTAACACAGAGGTTGAAGGAAATAGCATTTTTGGGAAACAAAGAATTACAGTTCAGGTACAAATCAGGGCAGCCCTGAATAGTGTTTTGTGTGTGAAGCTTAGGAGGGGTTTTTAAATAGAGATTTCCATAAAAGTTGTTTTCAGAACTTTTCCCTGGCTGGGCAGAAATCTGAAATCACAAACCCATTCTGATTGGTTTGTTAATTAGGGTACTCCCAGCTGAGGGGCAGTGAAGGTTGGAGAATACAGACTTTAGTTGTTTGTCTAAGTCTACTGGAACATTCTGTGGTTTGACCTTCAGCAGGGGTAACTGTGGTCCTCTCCCAACTCTACTTTACAAAGCCTTAATCTTAGTTACTTAATTTTATTTTGTTGGGTTGTAGGTACTGATATGGTTTGGCTTTGTGTCCCAACCCAAATCTCATCTTGAATGGTAATCTCCGTGTATGGAGGAAGGGACTTGTAATCACCATGTGTCAAGGGAGGGAGGTGATAGGATCATGGGGGCAGTTTCTCCCATGCTGTTCTTATGACAGCAAGTGAGTTCTCACGAGATCTGATGGTTTTGTGTTTGACAGCTTTTCCTTCACATGCTCACACTCTCTCCAGCCACCTTGTAAAGAAGGTGCCTGCTTCCTCCTCTGCCATGATTATACATTTCCTGAGACCTCCCTGCCGTGTGAAACTAGTTTAATTTATAAACCTCTTTTTTCAAAATAAATTACCCAGTCTCGGGTAGTAACTTTACAGCAGTATGAGAACAGACTAATACGGATGCCTATTAGTGCCTTGCTTCTCAAAGTGTGATCTGTGACTGGCAGCATTGTTATAACCTGGGAATTTATTAGAAAGGCAGAATCTTAGTCCTCATCCAGAACTACTGAATCAGAATCTATATTTTAACTAACTTCCCCAATGAATTTCTGGGCTCATTAAACTCTGAGAACTGAACAAACTTATAAAATGCTTCAATAGATCAGCAGTTGCTTTTAATACAGGAGACAATCTTTATAAGGGTTTCTAGGATCTGATTGTTGGTATGCAGCTGGGTCTGTAGGAAGATTTATATCTACAGACTCTTGAGTTGTACATCACATTGCTAGGGAAAAAGGAGAGCTTTTATTGAAAAAAATGCATGAAGGTTTAATGTTCTTTTCTTGTATGAAGATGGGTCCTTAGAATTTTTCAAATATTTTGCCTTTAAAATGGTCTAGATGTATTGATGATCAATATAAATTAGAAGCCCACCAGTACTTATTTTAAAATAGGTTTTACATAGCAAATCATGTACAATATGTTTTCTCTCTCTCTGTTTATTTTTTTTGAGACTGAGTCTTGCTCTGTCACCCAGGCTGGAGTGTAGTGGTGTGATTTCAGCTCTCTGCAACCTCCGCCTCCTAGGTTCTAGCATTTCTCCTACTCAGTCTCCTGAGTAGCTGGGATTACAGGTGCCTGCCACCAGTCTCCACTAATTGTTTTGTATTTGTAGTAGAGATGGGGTTTCACCATGTTGGCCAGGCTGGTCTCGAACCCTTGACTTCCTGTGATCCACCCACCTTGGCCTCCCAATGTACTGGGATTACAGGTATGAGCCATCACACCTGGCCGTTATCTCTTTTTTAATTTAAGATATGTCCATGAAGTGTTATAACATGTAAAATAACACATTGTAAACTGTATTTAAAATTAATACAGTTGGAAACTGAGGCAGGATAGAAAGAAATTGAGCAACAGACCAAGGAGAGATAAAATTTTGCGATATGAAAGTGTCTCTTCATATTAGTGATGAGAGATATTTTGTTCAGTAAATGATATTGGACTACCTATCAAAACATTTATGAAGAAGTGGATTTTAAAAATATCATACCAAAAGTAAGTTCTAGGTCAGTGTTTCTAAACACTGTTTTTGTCATTGGGTGCAATGAGTCATATAAAATATATGTTTCTCCTAATTCATCCTCTCTCTCTGGAATCTTAATAACACAGATATACTTTACATCAGTTTCTGTACTATGGCCCTTTGGAGGGTCATTAACAATTTTAATATATAACATTTTTGTCCTTCCTAGCCCCGACAATTTTGCCCAATGGGGGTGGTGTAACCTCCAATGAGAATGCATGTTCAAGAATCTAGAAGAAGTAAAGTTTTAAATGTAAAAGAGTAATTGCTATAATTTAAATTATGGCATTCTTTGTGAAATTCATATTGTAGCTTAATCCTCATTTTGGTAGTATTAAGAGGTGAAGCCTGTTGGGAAGTGATTTAGTCAAGAGCACCTCTCCCTTCATGAGTGGATTAGTGCCTTGTAAAAGGGCTGGAGGGAGCTAGCTTAGCCCAATTTTCCTTCCATCCTCCACCATGTGAGGACACCTAGACAGTGCCTTCTGTGAGGAATGGGTCCTCAGGAGACGTTGAACGAGCTGGATTCTTGATCTTGAACTTCCCAGCCTTCCGATATGTGAGAAATGAGTTTCTGTGTTTTTTAAATTATCCGTTCCCACACGTTTTGTTACAGCAGGACAAATGGATGAAGATAATAATGAAAGAATAAGATACAAATTTAAGTGAAGGTTTGTAATTTTAGAGTGATTAAGTCCCTTCTGAAAAAATGACAAAACAGAAATTGCATGAAAAGATATATGCATATATTAAACTACATATTTAAAAAATCTACTGAACTGTAAAAATCACCATAAACAAACCTTTAAAATTTCGTGTCTACATCCATCCCGACAAATACACATCAGAAAGTTAACAATGGTTATTTTCTTATTGAAATTATGCATTTAAAGCTTTTCATACATGCGTTTTCTACAGTGAACATCACAACATCTTCAACATCCCAGATCCAAAACTCTAAAATTCAAAATGTTCCTAAATCTGAGACTTTTTGAGGACTAACATCACATTCCAAGGAAATGTTTCTTGGCATATTTTGGATTTTAAAGTTTTGGATTTGAGATGCTTAACTGGTGTATCTGAAAGAATGTACAAATTTCAAAACACTTGTGTTCCCAAGCCTTTTAGATAGGGATACTCAACCTGTATTATACTTAGAAAATATTTAAAATTATAGCTTTTTAATGGGTGCCTATGATTATGTTATTTAATCCACTCACCTAGCTCAAAAGGATCTTGCTGTATTTTCCACTAGATATTTGAGAATACATGCTTTAGAGCAATTACCCAAGTTCCTTTAGTTAGTAAATGTTAGAGCTTGAATTTGAATATGAGAATTTTTGATTAAAGTGTTTGAAGTTCCCATAATGTATGATTTTTCTCTGTGCTGTGTTTTAAAAATTAGAGCCATTATCTGTGATTTCTAAACCAGTCAACTCAAATTTCGTAATGTTTTTGCTTCTATTTTAGATGTAGTTTGATTGGCTGGTTGATGGGGTGCATATACTTTATAAACTTGGGACTCAGAATTTTAGCAGTCAAGTTTCTTAGTGAAAGTGTCTTAATTAGAAAAGTATTAACTCTTTAATTAGTTTCTTTTATGCATAAAGTCAATAACCTATTAAAAAACATAGCTTGCCTCAGTAGTTTTTTGTTTTCCTAATTGATTTCTACTCTATCTCCCTGTCTGTGTGATAGTTGAGTCTGCATGCAATATTCCAAATTCTTGTTGTTCTTGGCTTTATTTTTAATGCTTCCGGTCTTAGCACTACTCACAAATAAATATTTTATAAAACATTGATGGTCCTTCTTGTATAGTAAGTCAGAGTTTATTTGAACTCCAGAGTCAATATCAACATTTAATTAATAATTTTTATGTAAGTACAAATAATGCCTTTCTCCTGTGCTTGGAGATAAACCTTTTTGATTTTAACTCTTTGCTAATTCCTTGAAATGTTTCAGATGGAGGAAAAATAATTTTTTAGAGCCTTTTCTGTTTTGTCCACTTGCTGAGAAATGGGAAGGAGGAAAGGATCTGGTCATTAATAGAGAATGTGCTGCATACTTTTTGTTTTCTTCTTATTTTCAACTTTTTGTCTTGCCATGTAAGGATGCTTCAAACTGAAAAGCAGGTTAACAATTATGGAAATTTTATACATAAAAATATATTTTGTGAGGTCAGGAGTTCAAGACCAGCCTGGCCAACATGTGAAACCCCATCTCTACTGAAAATACAAAAGTAACTGGATGTGGTAGCACATGCCTGTAATCCTAGCTACTCGGGAGGCTGAGGCAGGAGAATCACTTGAGCCTGGGAGGTGGAGATTTCAGTGAGCCAAGATTGTGCCACTGCACTCAAACCTGGGTGATAGAGCAAGACTCTCTCTCTCTCTCTCTCTCTCTCTCTCTCTTTCTCTCTCTCTCTCTCTCTCTCTCTCTCTCTCTCTCTATATATATATATATATATATATATATATATATTCCACTACAAAGTAGAATGAAATAACTTTGAGTTAAAGGGCCGTCTGTATCAGTCCGTCTTGTATTGTCATAAAGGAATATCTGAGACAGGGTGATTTATAAATAAAAGAGGTTTATTTGCTTCACAGTTCTGCAGATTGTATAAGAAGTGTAGTGCCAGCATCTGCCTCTGGTGAGGCTTCAGGAAGCTTATAATCATGGCTAGCAGCAAAGGGGAAGTCGATGGTGAGAGAAGGAGCAAGAGAGGGGAGAGGAGATGTCAGGCTCTTTAAACAACCAGCTCTTGCATGAACGAACAGAGCAAGAATGAACTCATGATAATGGGGAGGGAGGACACCAAGCTATTCACTAGGGATCTGCCCCCGTGACCCAACACTTCCACTAGGCCTCACCTCAAACATTGAGGGGTCACATTTCAACATGAGATTTAGAGTAGACAAACATCCAAACCATATCACAGTCCTCCCCAAGAAAAGATAGTCAGATAGTCATAACCTTATACCAGCAGAAGTTTTACTTCTAACACAAAGTTTATAAATTCAGCCTAATTCTTATGGTGTGCTTATTTCCTGATCCTTTTATCAGTTTGAGACTTGTATTCATTCCCAAGTATTTGTTTTTAGTATAATTGTTGTCCCAAATCCATGGTCACAAAGGTATGCTGGAAAAATTGAAAGCAACTTTTAACACAGTTCCCCTTGATTCAGAACATTCTGGCAGTACTGAGAGAAGTTGAACAATGGTCCCTGTTACTTTGATTCTTCAGTGATCTCCTGACGTTCTGGGAAGAAAGTGGGTGCTGGCAAGCCAGGTTGCTGTAAGGAGGTGGGCCAAGTTTTACACAATTCAGGTCTAGGGAAGCGCAACTTGGTTCCTGATTTCCAAGGCAGAGCTGTCACGAATTCATCTGGCAATCTTGAAGTAGACTCATAGACAGGCTCCTGTTTGTGGGCTCACTTACAAATTGGTGGTGCAAGCACATTTGCCTAGGTGACGTTTAATCTCCTTAAGACAGCTACTTTTCAGTGTTTCATATGGCATATGCATACACGCAACCTGCTGAGAATAGTTCATTTTGTGTGTAGTCATTAGGGTAATTCAGAGATGACGGCTGTCAAGATTTTTTTAAGCTTATTTGCTGATCCTATGCATGTTACAAAGTAATGAAGCTGAATATCTTTAGAGGTAGTCATTATTTTCATTTAAAGAGTCATCACTATATGAAATGTCTCTTCGGAGCTCAAAAAATAGTTTATATTCAATATTACACTGATACCCTTTCATCTCAAATACTTGAACTTATAAAATTGTTTTGAACCTGTGGAATTTTATGTTGATAATTTTTTAGTACTTGTATCTAATTTATTTCCTAATTATATATTATACAAACATAGTAAAATCAGTTTACAGTCTTGGACACTAAGCATTGTGGAAGTAAGAGTCGACTGAAGATAATCTAAAGAGATAAATGTGGAGAAATAAAGTTAAAATCAACTCGGATGAGAAAGTGTTGCAACATACGTGAGAATGTGTTCTTCAAAGTTTTATCACATACATATGGATATGTGTGTTGTGCACACTTGTGTATATGTCTATATATCTATTTCTAGTTTGTTGCTGTGTCCTGCCACTTGGTTTATTATCTCTAGAAAATAGGAGAGCCTCAACATTTGTAGAAAAATTGGCATTTATTACCAAGGGTAATTATTTACCATATTCTTTTTTTATTGTTAGTAAAATTGCTAACTATAAATGTAAAAAGTCCAAACATTTATATACAAGTTGAATGCAGTTAGAGCTACATTCTAATCTTCCATTTTGTTTTTTAGAAATTGTTTGACCTAAATAGCTGAGGATATAATATTAGAAATATGGAGATTTGGTTTCTACTCTATGATGAGCTGTGTTGTTTTAGATAAACCACTTAAACCCAAAACTTAAACTTTAGTCTTTGGTTCCCATGTTGTAAGATAAGATATGATTTAAAGTCTGACGTATTTGTAAATCTAAGAGTCCACGTGTTAGAAGAGAGGTGCTTCAAGCAAGTACAAGTGTCAGAAACAGATAAGACATTAACAGAAATCCTGGAGACATAGTTTTTTGGAGTTTGATTGTACCAGGTCAACAATAGGGATAAAAGGGACCAGTTAGATACACATTGACATTAAAAGTCTTTAGGAAAAAATATGGTTGAATGTGCAATCAGAAAAAAGAGTCTGTTCATATATCAGAACTCACATGAAAAATATTAGAAAGTTACAGAGTTGCTGGCAAGAGGAAATACATTATATATGAATACCTAGTGTGTGCCAAGTACTGAGGCGGTCATCACTTGATTTTATTTTACCTCTTATTTGCCATGAAAGTAAGGGGATTTTCCCCTAAAACAAGAATTACCTAAACCATGAAGATTAAGTGATTGCCTAACATAATGATTAGTTAGTTACAACACTGGTTGCCAAACGTAGTTGATTATTAGAGTTCTGTAGGTACAGTTTAAAATACAGATGGCCAGGAATCATCCTAGATTCCTAGAATAAAAACTCTGGGCATGATGCCATGGAATGTTTTGCAAGAGAGTTCTCTAAAATAATGCCTCCTTGAGAAAGAAAGTGATCAAAAATCCATGTAGGGAAGAAAGAGGAATAGTGACTACGTGTGCCACAATCTATACTATTTGATTATTGAGGCAGTTTTCCACCACTTCTGAAGTTTTAGTTTCTATGTATATTTTAGTTCTATCCATCTCAAATCCTATAACCCATTTTACTACATTGAATTTGTTGTTGAGTGTTCAAATACTGAAAGAGAAAAAATAGTTTCATTTTCTTTCTTTCTTGGAACAAAATATTATAGTATAAAATGGTCAAGATTTAGAGAAAATTGCATTTATTGAAATAAATGAGATGTTAACTTCTCATGAGTCAGGTTGTGTTTGTTTTATGAATTGAAGCTTATTGCTAATTGATACTTTGAAAAGTCCTAGCATTATCCGTTTAAAGATAGAGTATATTGAAAATGCATTTTAAAAAGATGTATTTGCAACCAGAAAATAGAGATGTTGAGAATAACAGACCTATACAAGAAAATATTACCCTTTAGCTGGCATATAATCTTTTATTCCTCGGGAGATCACACTCTTTAATATTCATGTTAAAACTGTACCCACTGGCAGAAAGGTTTTACTGTGCTGTATGAGGCTTGATTCCATAGCCTGCAGCTTTTTGTTCCTCTGTGTATGTTAATTAGTAATGTCTTTAAAACTTTTTTAGTTTTAAAGAAATACAATGTATATGAGGCCAATTGGGTGGCTGCAAAATGAGAAAATTTAGTCTTTTTCCCATTACTAATAATTTAAGTAATGTGCCTATTTTCTTTAGGAGTATACTTATAAGTGGCTATACATTTAAAAAACTATTTTTATATGACATCAATTATGTTTTTAATGCCTTCTAGTTTCCACATTACTTTCAGTGTCAAATAATTCTAAAAGAATAAGAAGAATAAATACTGAGAAGTATTAAATAAGAATATTTTAGAGATCAATAATGCCAAATTTTAGCAACATTTATTTACCATGAAAACTGATAATGTCAGAATATGAAAGAAGCAGTAAGTAGAAGTGTCCTGAATATTGTCAGTCACAGCAGTGTAGGATGGAGGTTGCCAGAGGCTGAAGGATGAGAACATTGGGCAGACAGATTTGGTGAAAAGATCCAAAATTTTAGTTAGACAGGAGGAAGAAGTTCAGGAGATCTATCTTATATCAAGGTAGCTATGGATAATAGCAACATATTGAATTCTTGAAAATTGCTGAGGCTAGATTTTAAGTGTTCTCATCACAAAAAATGATTAATACCTATGTTAATTAGTTCAATTTAGCCATTACACAATGTTTACATATTTTGAAGTATGTTGTACGCCACAAATATATACAATTTTACTTAGTAGTTAAAAATAAATAAAAATGTATGTAGACAAAGTCAGAGGCAACAAATGGGTAGCAAAAAGTCAACATAACTAAAACAACTTAAGTATATTGGGAAAAGTATACATTGCATCAGTCAGATTCCTAACAGATAACAGTACTCAGTGTTGAAATGTTTGAGGATGCTTTTCAATTTACAAAGGTGTATGCCAAATTAGAGTACCCACAGGGTATGTTAACACCTGCAGAGATTCGCAGCATCAGGTGCCTCTCCTGATGCAAGGGAAAGAGATGCATTTCTAGAAGCTGATGAGAGGTGGAGCAGTGGAAAGGGGCCCTTCCGCCAGCTGCCAGCAACTGTTATCTTAAAGGTATATGGCTAAGCCAGAATATCACAGAGGCAGGGAGGACGCAGAAATCTCCTGTCATTGCCTCCTGCTGGCCAAACTGGAAGCCACCAACTAAAAGAAAGTCCTACATGCTGAATTCACTAAAGCTCTTAATGTCACACTTAGTAGATTCAGTTGATTGCTTTTAATATTTAGCTTCTGGTTCATCTGTAAAAAATATTTTTTTTGCATGTGAAAAGACAGAAATACTTCATATGTTTTCCTCCTTTTCTTGTGTCAGAATTTTTGCATCAATTCTGTATTTGACCCTCTCTCTACTCCTTACTCATTTCTGCATAAGAGCTCTACTGCCCAGGTTGGAGGTTTTCCTAAAATAGTGTGAACAGATTATTGGTTCTTCCTCTCTTCCTAGGCACTGTGTGGATTCCCCTGCCATAGATTGACTGAAGGGCTGGATGATGTGGACTTCCTTTTAGCCACTGAGCTGTCAGTTGGGGACTGTGGAAGTAGCTGGGTCTTTGAGCAATTCAACTTGGGAAATGTGGTTCATTTTCTGTATATATTTCTTGAAATGGTGCCAGTGAAGCTGAGTTCAGCTAGTTAAGGAATATATAATATCCTAGTGGAGAGATCTATTTGAATTATACATTGGTCTTTCCATTACTTTTCTGCCTTCCAGACACTCAGTAATGCCATGGCCACCTTGGAAAGAAGTCCTCTTGCAGAAAAGCCCCAGGGTCTATGGCCTTTGTCTTTGGTGCATTGCTAATACGTTCTTCTATGCTGCTGCCTTCCCTGACTGCTGTTGATGCCTTTCTATGCAGTTGGTGCCTTACCTATTGTTGACTTTCTTCTTCCATGTAATGTGCCAGTACTTTCACATTACATGTTTTCCTTACTGTGATAAGCTCTGTCATTATTATGAAATTGATCATAAAGAAAAAATGGCATATAAGGGCTTTGAGATGCTTCTTCTAAATGTTTGTTACAATGCACTTCTCAAAAAGTTGTCGATTTAAGGTTGGAAGTAGAGCTCCAAAATGGGCATTCCCTGTCTTTTTCATAATCTCCTGACACCTCTTACCCTTATACCAATATAGTGGTGGCTATATGCGGTGGTTTAAAATGTGTCCACAGATTCTTTGACATACCCTTTGAAAGATGAAACCTAATTCCTTCTCTTTTAAATATGAGCTGGACTTAGTAACTTGCTTCTCTAATAAATAGAATAAGGCAGAAATGAAAGTGTGTGGTTTCTGTGGCTAGGCTATGAAAAATGTTGTAGTTTCAGCCTTCCTCTCTCATCTTGGGTCACTGTCTCTGGGGTAAGCCAGCTGCCATGTTGTAAAGGTGCTCAAGCAGTGATATGAAGGATTCATGTATCCAGGGGCCAAAGCTTCCTCCCCACAGCAGCAAGGAGCTGAGGCCTTCCCCCAACAGCTATGAAAGTGAGCCTTCTTAGAAGCAGATCCTTCAGCTACAGCCAAGGCTTCAAATGATAGCTATCCTGGCTTGTCTTAAATGCAGTCTTATGAGACACCCTAAGCTAGAACCATGTAGCAAAACTGCTCCCAAATTCCTGATCCGCAAAAACCGTGAGATAATGTATGTTTGTTGTTTTAAGCAGATAACTTTCACGTAATTTCTTATGCAGCACTAGATTAGTAAATCACTGTTCATGTATTTTCTTCCAGAATTTACTACCCCCTTTGTCATTTTAGCACCCTCTCATAGAAGAAACTTATTGCTAATTTCCCAGGATGTTCCTGAAGAGAAGTTTGATTCAAATTTCAATCTGTTCTCCAAAGCTGATAGTATGACCCTAATAGAGTCCTTGTGTTTTAGAATGATGAAATTTTCATCTATAATCACTTTTATTTTTTTTTTAAATTTTAATTTGTTTCTAGAAGGAAAAATGTATAGTCTGATCTTTACTGTGATTTTTGATTCATAGTTATATATATATATAAAACTATATATATATATATAAAATGCTAATGCTTGATACTCACTTTTAAAATATTTTCAAAAGTAGTAAGTAATTAATGAATGTAAATTTTAGGCCAGGTGTGGTGGCTTGTGCCTGCAATCCCAACACTTTGGGAGGCCGAGGCAGGCGGATTGCATGAGCTCAGGAGTTTGAGACCAGCTTGGGTAACACAGTGAAACCCGGCCTTTATAAAAACATACAAAAATTAGCAGGGAGTAGTGGCATGTGCCTGTAGTCCCAGCCAGTCAGAGGCTGAGGTGGGAGGAGTGATTGAGCCCAGGAGGCAAAGGTTACAGTGAGCTGAGATTGCACCACTGCACTCTAGCCTGGATGACAAAACGAAATCCGTCTCTAAATAAATAAACAATAAATAAATTTTAAAGGTTAACTCTGGAAAAGAAAGCAAAACCAATTGTCATGTTTCTGTTGTAATTATTTTAATTTCTTGTAACATTCCTTGATAATTGTCATGCACTGTCACACTTGGGGTTCAACCAGAGAGCCATGCAGGTTTCCCTCCGAGATCAGGGCATTACTTATCTGTTCTGGAAGCCCCTTTGGCCAGGCATGTCCTCTCAGCTAAACACTGACTCTTGGAAAACTCAAATGACCTCTTTTTATACACATCTTATCGTTCCTTATTTCCATATTCTTTTGGACCACAACTTTACCCATGCATGTAATTATCAGAGTGCTGTAGCATTTTATGACCTGCATCTATTCCTTGTGTCTCTTTCCTCTTGTCAGTTCCGTTAGGGCAATGGAATGACATTGGAGTCATCCCTTTACCCTCAGCTCTACCATCTGTCATCTAAACGATGTACCTGCCTCTACCTGTTCTACTTGTACATCCCTGTGTTTTTACTTCTTAAGCTCTTACACTTGAGTTTGCATTATAATCTTTCTTTCTTTCTTTTTTTGACACGGAGTTTTGCTCTGTTGCCCAGGCTGGAGTGAAGAGGCATGATCTCGGCTCACTGCAGTCTCTGCTCCCCCACTGGGTTCAAGCGATTCTCCTGCCTCAGCCTCCTGGGTAGCTGAGATTACAGGTGCCCGCCACCATGCCCAGCTAATTTTTCTATTTTTAGTAGAGACGTGGTTTCACCATGTTGGACTGGCTGGTCGTGAACTCCCGACCTCAGGTGATCCATGTGCCTCGGCCTCCCAAAGTGCATCATAATATTTCCTGGTAATTTGGTTGCCATCAGTAAAAGCTTCAGAATTAGAGCTTTACAGTTAATTTAATCCTTTCAAGTAACTTCTTGGGTGATAATTTTATATCATATAAGAGATAGAATATTTCATTGAACATATTAGTCATAATCTCAATACTTAAGGTACATATTTTAAAATTTTTCAATGAAAATAAATATAACAAAATAGATGAAAGGTTATTACTTTTTATAAAATATCATATCAGTAATAATAGTTGCTTTTTCTTGAATGTAATGTTTAGCAGCCTTACCTAGGCTTGGGAATTTTTTCTTTAGCTTTCCCAGCTGAGATCTAGCCAAAAGAATGATCCTGGCTTTGCTCTTACCTCAATTTACCCTCTTCTACTTTACATACATCATAAACAGGTTTTTAAATTGTTTGCAGAGAATGTAACTGTTTGACATAAAAACTCCTTTGAAAGCAGTCACTGAGAATGTTTTTATGACATGTTTCTTGCTGCATTGGTACCCATTAGGATAAGCTCTTACCTTCCCACCTTCCTATTCCTTGCCATGCACACAGTAATTGTTCATAGAGTCAGAAGCTTGTGAAGTTCTTTTGGTTCTGTATTACTTTGCCTATACTCACATATTCATTAAGTTATTACACATATTAGTCCATTTTCACACTCCTATGAAGACATAGGTAATTTGTCTGAGACTATTTATAAAGGAAAGAAGTTTAATTGACTCACAGTTCAGCATGGCTGGGGAGGCCTCGGGAAACTTACTGAGGCTATGTAATTTATAAAGGAAAGAAGTTTAATTGACTCACACTTCAGCATGGCTGGGAAGGCCTCGGGAAACTTACAATCATGGAAGATGAAGCAAACACGTCCTTCTTCACATGGCAGCAGCAAGTAAAATGAGTAAAAGAGAAAAAGCCCCTTGTAAAACCATCAGATCTTGTGAACTCACTCAACATCATGAGAACAGCATGGGGGAAACTGCCTTCATGATTCAATTACCTCCCACCAGTTCCCTCCCACCACACATGGGGATTGTGGGAACTAGAATTCAAGATGAGATTTGGGTGGGGACACAGCCAAACCATAGCTTTACATATGTGTCTACGTGTGTATCCTGTTTGTACCATATAGTATATACTATATTCTATGTACTCTAAAAAGCGTAGAGACTATGAAAGAAAATAAAAAGTAGATAGGAACAAATATAACACTATTTTTGCCCCATCATGGTCAGCTTTTGTAAAGTTGGATTTGTACTGTGGATTCTAGATTGTGTTTTCTGTTTTGAATCTGACTTTGTCCCCCAACTGACCCTTATGTCTCTCCCTTCATCCTAGATCTGCGTTCTTGGTCTCGCTCTGATTTGCCTACTTTCATTATATGGCTGGTACTGGCTTCTGGTCTTTTCTCCAGTGTTAGCTACTGCTTGTGCCATAACTCATCCCTGAGAAGGATATATATTCACTAATATATTTTATAGTTGCATATTTATTTGCTACATCAATTTTCTTGTGCATAAAATACTTATAATTTCAATCCTGCACAATTTATGAGTCCCTTATACTCTAAAAATGATTAAAATTATCAATACAGAATTTTGACATTTAAAACTCAGTGTAACAACCTCTCAATCATTAAGATAATCTAAAGAAAATTTTAAAATTTATCTTTCTCTCGCTCTCTCTCACACACACACACAAAACACAATCACCAACAAACATGAGGAACTATCTATATAAGTTAGACCAACTTTTTACTAAGAACAGTTAAGAAATCTCAAAAATATCCACAAACATTTGTTTGAAGACATCAGAGAGCCAGCACATTAACAAATAATTATAGGACCAATATCCAAGAGAAAAATGAAACCCAGGATGCTAAACCTGGCCTAGGGAGGCTTTCTCACTTGTGTGTTCAGATTCTGGAAGAGGCAAATGAGAGGCTGAGACACCAAGTAGAGATTTTAACAGGTTCACAGGGCAGCAGTGGGGAGACAGAATTTGAAAGTTAGTGCTTGCCGAGGCAGTGGTTTAGACTCCAAAGATCTAGTCCTTAGGAGTAAGCTGATAGTAGAAATACAGTAGTGTTTCTCCTTGGGATGGAAACCAGGCATAGAATAATCTCAGTTTGTGACTATATCAGATGGATGTGGACTTGCTAATATTTCTGGTAAACTCCAAAGGATCAAAAGATAATATTCTCTGGAGAAAGATGATATCATCACAGCCTTCAATTATCTCTTTAATTTTACATATACAACAACTGGCAGTCAAACAACAGCAACAACAAAAACAAAAAACCAGACATGAGAACACTTGAAAACATGACAGAAAACCTAAGAAACAAAAGACTGAGATTCACAGAGGTTCCAGACAATGGAAATATCAAATACGAACTCAAAAAAAATGATGTGTAACTTTTTTAGGATATGGAAACAAAAGATTGAGATTTTTTGCAATGTAAGTTAGATTTAATATCAGAAAATTATTTAATTTCTCAGTTTGAAAGATCAAAGGAGGGCAATTATGGCATCCTATCAACATTAACACAAGCTCATTTGGTAATATTTAATATCCATTTATAGGCTGGGCATGGTGGTTCACACCTGTAATCCCAGCACCTTGGGAGGCTGAGGCAGGTGGGTAACTTGAGGTCAGGAGTTCGAGGCCAGGCTGGCCAACATGATGAAACCCTGTCTCTACTGAAAAGACAAAACTTAGCTGGGCATGATGGCGCCCAGCTACCTGGGAGGCTGAGGCAGGAGAATTGCTTGAACCTGGGAGGTGGAGGTACAGTGAGCCGAGATTACCCCACGGCACTCCAGACTGGTTAACAGAAGGCAACTCAACCTCAAAAATAAATAAATAATAATAAAAATCTATTTATAGTAAAAACAGCATCTAGGAAAAGAAGTCCATTTGATAAAGATAGCTATAAAGGAATCCTGCTGCAAACACTATACATAATAATAAAATGCTGACAGCATTCTCTCTTAGAGTGGAGAGGAGAAAATGATTTTCATTATCACCACTTCTATTCAAATGTTGTCAGATATGTAGTGAAATGAGGTAAGTAAAATAAGTAAAAGACACAGAATTGGAAAGGAACAAACAAAACTATTATTCACTGACGATATGTTTCTTACATGATATATATTTGAAATATTAAAATTAGTAAGTGAATTTAGCCAAATTGTGAACATAAGGTCAATATTAAAACATTATTTGAATACAGTAATTATAAACTTTACCAACAATAGATGCCAAACTGAAATAAACCAACAATTAAATAATATTTAAAAGAGACATGCCCTTGAAAATAGCACAAAAATATCAAATATTATACCTGGTACCAATCAGATTCCTACACGGGAGAGGTAAAATATTATTGAGGAAAAGCAGTACACAAATTCAGAATAATCCCAACCAAAATTTTGTCACAGTTTTTTTGGGTAGGAATTGAAATGCTCATTCCAAAATTTATATGTAGATGAAAGGGGGCAAGAATAAGAAAGATAGCTGAGACACCCTTGAAGAAAGAGGGAGGAGGACTTATTCTTTCTGATATCGAGACTAAGTTTCTTGATTGCCATGATTCTCAAAGTCCTTAAATATAAAGTGCAGATAACAGAATAGGATTTTTTGAAGGTGAAATGAGATAGTACAATACTTAACAATGTACCAGGTATGTTACAAAAGCTTGAAGCAGTAGAAATTATTATATTATTTATATCATCCTATTGTGAGCTGAATGGTATCTTCCCCAAATTTGTATGTAACCCCTGGTACCGAAGAATGTGGCCGTATTTGGAGATAGTGCTTGTAAAGGGCTAGTTAAGTTAAACTTAGGCCATCAAGTAACCCCTAATCTAATTTGACTGATATCCTTATAATAAGTGGAAATTGGGACACATATGCACAAAGGGAAGGCCATTGGGAAAACAAATGGAGCAGATGTCCATCTGCAAGTGAAAGAGAGGCCGCCGAAGAAACCAATCCCAAAGACACCTGATCTTGGATTTCTGCCCTCCAGAATTCTGAGAAAATACATTTCTGTTGTTTAAGAAATTGTTAAGTCTTTTTGCGAAGTTACAGTAGATAAGATACTATTGGTGCCCAATGGGATAGAATCCAGACATGTAGAAATACATTCAAAAACATATGAAAAGTTGACTTAAGATAATTTTTCTGTTTTGATAAATTCACTAGTTGGGTTTAACAATCCAAAGTGGAAAAAAATGAAACTTATCTCTAGACTATATATACAAAAAATCAATTCTATGTGAAATGTTGATGCAAATGTAAAAGGTAAACTATCAGTAAATACCTTGATAACTTTGAGAGAAGGAATACTTTTATTAGTGAGACATAAATGATATAAGAGGAAATTTGGGCTACATTAAGAACTTTTTTTTGGTGTTATGGAGTTTCTCTCTTGTTGCCCAGGCTGGAGTGCAATGGCGCGATCTTGGCTCACTGCAACCTCAGCCTCCTGCGTTCAAATGATTCTCCTGCCTCAGCCTCCCTGTCTCAGCTGGGATTACAGGTGTTTGCCACCATGCCCAGCTAATTTTTGTATTTTTCATAGAGACAGGGTTTTGCAATGTTGGCCAGGTTGGTCTCAAGCTCCTGACCTTAGGTGATCTGCCCTCCTCAGCCTCCCAAAGTGCTGGAATTACAGGCATGAGCCACTGCGCCTGGCCCCGAGCTAAGAAATTTTGTTGATAAAAATTCCAATAGAGAATGAAAGGTAAGTAAGAAATAGGAGCAGATGTTTGCAACATGTATAACCAAATAACAAAAATATAAGAAATCCATATAAATCAATAGAAAAAAGACAAGCCATTTTTTAAAAGGGCAAGGTTCGTGAACAGGCACTCTACAAAATAGGATATCCAGATGGTGAATAAACATAACAACGGTGTTCAATCTCAGTATCAGAGAAATGCAAATTTATGGCTCAAGGTAAAACGACTGGCAATACTAAATGTTGGCAAGATGGTGAATTCTCATATACTACTGGCAGTAGTGTAGATTAGCACCATCATTTTGGAGACACTTTACTCATTTTGAACACATGTATGCTATAACCCAGCAATCTCACTTCTGAGTATATGCCCAGTAGAAATGCATATACATGAAGACCAGGAGAAACAATATTCAGCAACAAGTATGAATGTATTGTAACTCAAAAACATGGATGAATCTTACCATCATCATGATGAGCAAAAGGAATGAGGTATACCGTAAGATTATGTTAAGAGTTAATAGGCAGTTCAGAAATATGCAAAACTTATCTATGGTGTTTGACCCCAAATAGTGGTTGTGTTTGGGGAGTGGAGGGAGCAGCAGCAAAAACCACGAAGTCTCCTGAGGTGCTGGTGATGGTTCTTTTTATGAGTGTACTAAACTGTTCATTGCTTATGTAAGTGTGTTATGCTTTTACACGTTAAAATACTCACATAATTCGCAGTTGAGCTCTGTGCATAAACTTCTGCCTATGTATTCTGAGGTTATTTTTTTTTTCATTTTACTATTTAAGTCATATTAACATGCAAAAAAGGAAAAATCTGAGTTAAATTTTGAAAAAAGAAAACAAGAAATTGTATTCTTTTATTTTTGGCTTTTATATTTTGCTATGTAATTAGCATTCTTTATTTCTTAGTATGGCTTCAAGTTAGAATGCACTGTTCTTTCATTTCAGCCTGACTCCCTCTGGAATTTCTTTTCTTTTTTTTTCTAATTGCATTTTAGGTTTGGGGGTACATGTGAAGAACATGTAAGATTGTTGCATAGGTACACACATGGCAGTGTTGTTTGCTGCCTTCCTCCCCACCACCTATTCTTCTTTAAAGAATTGATTTATTGGCTGACCTGACGGCAGTGGATTATCAGAACTTATTAACATTAGTGTCACTAAAGTTGGTATACAACCCCCCCCCACACACAGGGGGGGTTTTTATAAAAAATTAAAAAATTGACTTCTTGATCTTATCCAAGATAAACATTGTCTTGCATGTACTATGCTTTATTAAAACTTAAATTAATTGCATGATTCTGCTTTAAATATGATAAACAAACAATTTGCTGGCTTATAATAGAGCCCAGTTTTATTTAGACTTATTTATGTAAATGTTCTAAAGCTTCAAGTTTTCATGATATGACCCTTTTAATTAACTTCTCACTTTCCTGGTATGTGTTACCTGGCTATATGTAGGAATAATAGATTGTTTTAAAGGCTGTATTAGTTAAGAACAAGTGTATTAGTCTGTTTTCACACTACTATGAAGAACTACTTGAGACTGGATAATTTATAAAGAAAGAGGTTTAATTGACTGACAGTTTCATATGGCTGTGGAGGCTCAGGAAACTTACAATCATGGTGGAAGGTGAAGGGGAAGCAAGGTACATCTTACATGGCAGCAGGAGAGAGAGAGAGAGAGAGAGAGAGAGAGAGAGAGAGAGAGAGACAGAGGAGGAGAGGGAGGAAGTGCTACACTTTTAAACCATCACATCCCATGAGAACTCACTCACTATCATGAGAACATGATGGGGGAACTGCCCCCAAGATCCAGTCACCTCTCACCAGGTCCCTTTGTTGACATGTGGAGATTATAATTCAACATGAGATTTGGGTGAGGACACAGAGCCAAACCATATCAACAAGTCTTGAGTCAGATTGCACAATATTGATTGTGTGACCTTGGGAATAGTTCTTTAACTTTTGATTAGTTTCAGTTTTTCAAATGGAAATACTTGGTAGATATGCAACCTTATGATTAAAAATGTAAATACATTTAGACATATGTTTATAATATATTTGGGATAACAGGCTAGATATATTAGACATGTAGGAAGAAACATTTCTTGTATCAACAAAAATCAAAATCACATGCTGAAATTTTAGAGAGGCCAAAAGCAACTTCTGAAATGTTTCAATAGTATTTATACTAGAAAATCAATTTTCAAGCTGCTATAGTAATGTCTAGTTACTGATAACCTCATTGTTTTACTAAACAAATCTCTCCTTTCAATTTTCTGGGTGGTATACTTATATGTTAATAACAAAGATGTTTTAGAAATTTATGTTTTAGGCTATTTATAGTGTGATTTTAAGATGAAATGAGTTATTTACAGATCTTGCTTTAAAATCACTTGATAAACAGAGTATAAGTATACAACTTAATTGAAGATTATTGTTTTTTAAAATGTCTCTTTGCAAATATAGCTTCCTAATATCTGACAAATGATCTAATCATGACTTTTTCAAGTCTATATTTATGCATAAAAAAGGTGTATTTATATTGTCATCCTCATATAAAAATATTTTTTAACTAAAATAAGCAATATGTCAGATAGTTTGGCTAGGGAACTGTTTTTTTAACCTTCAAATCAGCCTTCCTTGCTTCCCTACCTCTTACTTCCTACATTTAGACATCCATTCAGAAAATATTTTAGAGGGACTTCTTCCTTATCTTTCTCTTTTATGAAACATTTTACAGGTTTTTGTAGTATACACTGATGATTCTTGTCTTTATCATATTACATTTACTTTTTGAAATATCATTTTATTACGTTTTACTCTTTAGCTGTTTTATGAGTTCTCTTTTTCTAATGAGATTATAAATTCCTGAAAGCAAGAACTGGCATTTCTTCTTCTCTCACATATCAAAGAACACAGAATGTACTCAAGACACCCTCATCAAAGAGAGTTTTATGGTTAAAGACTTAAGCTTGTATAAATGAAGTCTAACACTTTTGAGAGATCATTGTTTATCAAGTGTCTCCTGCATTGTATATTATCCTTGCTCTATTGCTATTAAAGTAATGAGATTTCTGACTCAGTACTCATAATGTGGAAACTCGCAGTAAGAAATGATGAAGAACAGCTTCAAATCACCTTTAATATTAGCTTCACATTCAAACCACTACAAATCATCTATGCTACCTTACACAAATTGAGCACATTTGAAAGGTGAAATAGAACAGTGGAAACTAACATCATTGGTATACTCTTCTTTTGGCTGGGAAGTGGAGTGGCATCTTTTCAACTACAGATGATTTGCATTTTCAGAGACTGGCTAATGCTCATAAAACATTAGAAATCTATACATACAGCTATGGTAAATATTCTCAGGCTTCAAATTGTACCATATGACCTTTAGAATTAACTTCCCACTTTGTGGTCATGTGCTACCTGGCTACATGTAGGAATTTCAGATTGTTCCAAAGGGCATACCATTTAAGAACAATTCTCTGCTGTCACACTGCCACATATTGACTAAGTGTCCCTGGGAGAGTTCCTTAATTTCTCTGAGCCTCATTTTGCATTTCTGAGTAGAGGGAATGATAGTGCTGTTTTAATGGGAGAGTTAGAGGATTAGAGGAGATAATCCTAAATAATTTTTCTGCTGCCACAGGTGAGTATTCTCCTCATATCACACAGAAAATTAAATAGTTGAGAACTTTCTAACTTCTAAAAATTATACCCTCAGATGTAAATTGATTTCATCCATTTTCTATCCTTTCTTCCTCCATTCATCTCCAAACAAGAGGGACCTCTTTTCCTTTGCAAAGTCAAAGCTAGACTTGTGCTCTTGATCTCTCTTCCTTCTTTATCTTTATCACCTTGTATTATTCATCCCTTGGGTCATTGCATTTTCAATTCTTTCATTCTGTTGGCACTGACACTTCCTTTCTAGCCTACAAAACGGTTTGTAGGCTGAAAACTTGACCCTGACAGCCATTGGAATGGCTGTGTCATTGTCTTCTTCCAAACTTAAAATAACTTACCAAACTTAAAATGACTTCTGCATACTGTATGGCTTTTACCAACTTTTCCATTAGTTAAGTTAGTCACTTAATAATCCAAACATTACAAAAAATTTAGGGTGGAAAAATTTTCTTCCATTATCTCTTCATCTCACCAACCTGATTTCTTCATCCACTTTACTGAAATGGCTTTGCCAAAGATCACCGATAAACCATTAGTTTTCAACTGCCTGATTTCTGTGCCGTATTTGATGTCTTTGACCATCTCTTCCTACCCCAATGCCCCTCACTGACTTTCTCTTTCAAACTATATTTTTTTTATGGTAACACTTTCCTAATCCTCCTGCCTTTTTAAAAACCAACTTTAACTCTCATTTTGCCTCTTTAATTTTAACTATTGTATATTTATTGGATTGCCTCCTTTGCCTTTCCTTTTCTTCCTTATTTTTTCACCGAATTTCTCTCTCTCTCTCTCCCCACCACCTGTTTCTAGATCATCTATCTGCAACTCCAGATTCAGGAGGAAGCAGGCTACTGTGTGTTCAGTAAACATCTCAAAGCAAGTCTGTCCAAGACAGATTGTCTGTTTGCTCTCTAGACCTGACCATCACCCTCTCTCACCTAGACCACTGCAATTATCTCTAAATGAGTCTCACTACTTCAGGTTGTGAGCAGGGCTAAGAAGGAGAGATCTATAAACACAGAACTAAGAATTCCTTTATCATTCCCCCAATGAGCAAAAGGTTAATGGTTAGTACTGATTGACAAAGGGTACAGTTTTCAGTCCTTCACTCAAAAAGTTAACTTTATCATCTTAGATTTACTCAAGTTTGTGAGCTGCCTTATGAGGGTCTGGGTGACTGGAGGGCCTTGTGGCTAGAAATGTTCTGTTAGATCCTTATTTAATTTGAACATGGGTATAAATAATGCATTATTAGACTCAAAGATGTAGGGATTCAAACTATATGTTCTATGAATAGGAGAAATATTTTTGTATCTCTTTCTTGCCAAATATAGCTATGGTATCTTCTATGGAGAAATTGTATTAAATACTCTTCCTATATATAGTATGTAACCTTAGAGTTTGATAATATACGTGTAATATGTTAAAATTTAAAACTTTCTTTAAAAAGCATTATGTAAATGCTTTTGAATTTCTAGAATTTATATATCTTACTAATTTCAATATTTTATATTTTATAAATATGTATGAACTTTCATATCTCAAACTACTATTTATTTGAGTTATAGCTTAGAAAATAAGAAAAAAAGTTTATTTCAATTTTTTATTGAGAAGAAAAATTCTTTATTTGATAACATGGATTATCAAATTATCCTATCAAATAAATATAAAATACCAAGTAATATTTCTAATATATTTAAAATTAATGTTTAAGCTTTTCATTTTTTATTATTAAGGCTTATTTCATAAATATTTAATGACTCATAAGGTCTTCAAATTGTTCCCCTCAATAACATACAATTTTCTTTACTTGTATATTAACAATTTACCAATCCAACTGGAAAACATGACATATACGGCATAATATGTTTTGCTATATTTTCTCTTAATAAATTAATGCCATAACTGAATATCTGTTTGTTTATGGTTCAGCAATAAAAATTTTATGTGTTTGAGTTCCCTTTACCGGAAAATAAATTATCTTGTCCTTAGTAATATATTAGTATATTGAGTCATCCTCTGAAGTAAAAATAAAAAAAATAAAAATTTAGGA
This sequence comes from Cheracebus regulus, assembly GCA_963574635.1. Classification (NCBI taxonomy): domain Eukaryota; kingdom Metazoa; phylum Chordata; class Mammalia; order Primates; family Pitheciidae; genus Cheracebus; species Cheracebus regulus. The sequence continues at coordinate 3,284 of CAUYQU010071166.1, read as the reverse complement.
AAATTACTACAAAAATAATCTTTGCTCAAGAACATTGAATGTATGAATTTCCACACATTAAGTCACCACTGCTTTCTCCAGGGGCTTAATTTTACATGTCGTTTCATTTTCTCCTCTTAGAACTTATTACTTCTTTCCCTTTTTACTCATTCTCTCTTTTTCTTCTCCCTCAAAATCCTTGTATTAATCACTGATAAGCAGTCCCTCATTATTTTATATAAACTATTTAAATAAATAGATACATTAATTTATATGATTGAACCTGCCCTTGGAGTGAGACACAGAACTGCCTAGGGGTTATAATGGTGAACTCTGTAGCCAGACTGCTTGGGATCAAGTTGTTTCTGTTCCTTCCTAGTTACATGACTGTGCCTTTGTTTTCTCATCTGTAGTACGGGAATAGTAATATTACCTCACAAGATTGGAAGAAGCACTGTATTGTTGTTGTTTGTGAAACTCCTAAGACAGTGACAGGCACCTCATAAATGTTTGCTAAACAGACACATGTTCTTTCAGTCTACCTCCTATTATTCAATTGCATCTAAGTAGAAAAATCGCTCTTTTCCTCCTTGAGACCAAATGCTTCACCAGAAATTGGGTTATAAATGCTACTCACCTCCTGAGGGACCTTCTTGCTTTCATAAATTATTTCTTCCAATTCTGCTGAGATGTCTCCTGCTAGCCTGATGGTTTTTTGTCTATATGTGATTTGACATTTCTTTCCAGCTACCTTTAGGATTTTTTTCTTTTGTGTCAACCTTGGTGAATCTGATGTCTATGTGCCTTAGGGGTGGTCATCTTGTGTAGTTTCTAGCCGGAATTCGTGGTATTTTTTGAATTTTCATGTCAACCTCTCTCATAAAATTAGGGGAATTTTCATGAACTATATGCTCAAATGTATTTTCCAAGTTGCTTATTCTGCCTCGTTTCTCAGAAATGGAGATAAGTCATAGATTTGGTCTCTTTTTTATAATCCCATATGTGTTAGAAACTTTTTTTTTTTTTTTTTTTTTGAGACAGAATCTTGCTCTGTCACCCAGGCTGGAGTGCAAGTGGTGCGATCTTGGCTCACTGCAACCTCTGCCTCCCAGGTTCAAGCGATTCTCCTGCCTCAGCCTCCCAAGTAGCTAGGATTACAGGTGTGTGCCACCATGCCCAGCTAATTTTTTGTATTTTTAGTAGAGATGGGTTTCACCATGTTGGGTAGGCTGGTTTTGAACTCCTGACCTTGTGATTCACCTGCCTCCACCTCCTTCTTCATTTTTTAAAATTCTTTTTTCTGTATTTTTGTCTCACTGTTGATTCAAAGAACCCATTTTTTAAGCTCTGAGATTCCTTCCTCAGCTTAGCCTATTTGATGTTAATACTTTTGATTATATTATGAAATTCTTGTAGTTAATTTTTTAGCTCTAGAAGTTCAGTTTAGTTCCTTCTTAAATTGCCGATTTCATCTTTCAGCTCTTGGATTGTTTTACTGGAGTCTGTGGATTCCTTGCATTGGGTTTCAACTTTTTCCTAAATCTTGAGCTTCTTTGCCATTGAGATGCTGAATTATATGTCTGTCATTTCAGTCATTTCAGACTGGTTAAGAACCATTGCTGGGGAGCTAGTGGATTTCTTTGGAGGTAAAGGGATACTTGCTTTTTAAATTCTCAGAGTTCTTTCACTAATTGTTTCTCATCTGAGAGGGAGAATGTTTCTTTAATTTTGGTATAAGTTGATTATAGTCAGTCCATTGGCTTTATTTCTAGATGTTTTTAGATGGCCAAGACTCCATATAGGGAGCCTTTATGGCTGAATGCTTGCCCTTCGTTTCCCAGGATGAGTATATTAGCAAAGTATTTTCGGTATTACAGTTTGGGCTGTGATCCAGTAGACGGCACTTAAACATTAATGGGTGGTGGATAGGCTCTAATTCAGCCGCGTAGCGTCTCTGTAATTCCTTGTGTGTACAGTCATGCTCTGTAGTGAGGGAGGAAGAGAGGTAACCTTGTCACCACATCTGCTCCTGAGCCTTGTCAGAGCCCCCTGTGACAACTGGCATTGTGCCCACATTTCTTTCGTGAGGTGTTCTGGGTGGCGGGGCTCCCTGGTCAGAGGCCACAGCAGGGAGATCGAAGATAGGCCACGCCCTTTGTGGGCCAGCCTTGTGGAGTGAGGCATGTCCCACTCACACTCTGGCCAACACACCTGTGTATCTCACCCACTTCATGCTCTGAGACTGTGGGCTCCTCTCCCTCTCAAGTGCTGACCACAGATCTCAGCTAGGCACTTGGGCCACCACAGATCTCAGCTAGGCCCTCAGCTTAGCTGTGTGCTCCAGCCCTGGGTGCTGGGATTGTCTTGCTGCTCCATCCTCTGGACCCATGGATTGAGGTTCCGGATGTCCTGGGGGATCAGAAGCCCTCCTAGGTTGCTGGAAACATAATTACATGCAGCAAAGCATCCATTCTGGGCAGTGGAGGCTGCACCATGCACACAATCCTGTGGGGCAGCAAGGCAGCCTCAGGAGGGGCTGGCAGGCTAGGGGCCTTCAGAACAGCTGTGCCCCAGTCCCTGGGGAAATAGGCCCTCCTTTCTCTTGTCCTGGTGGTCAGCTGAGGCAAGATATTCTCAGAGGGAGATGAGGACCCTAGGGGCTGGGTGCCTCTGGCCATGCTCTCCCTAAGCTGTGCTATGCACAAAGGTTCCTAGTTCCATACTGGCTGAAGACCCAACTGTGCCTACTCTCTGGGCAGATATCCACATCAGCTTACATGCCCATGGGGGATGTGAGGCTTTCTGTAGGCAGGATCCCTGAAGTTCACTGCTGGGGTGGGCAGTTCCACATTTCCTTCACTCACCCATTTCCCAGGAGCTGTTCAGATCCTGGAACTATCTTCAGTAACCAGGCATCTCACACAGGGTTCCCAGCCTCCTCCCTTCTCAGCCTCAGTGTCTGCTTGATACCTTCATCTGCTCTTGACATTGTCTCTTGGAGATCTGTCCACATTATATTAATTTACTCAAAACCGTGGTCCCTCTCAGTGGGAGTGGCACTGCTTGGGTATGTCTGGTGGCTCTCTTGTCCTCCGGTCATGTATTCAAACATTTTTTTTCAAATTTTACGGTGATAAGATGAAATGATTGTAATATGATGTGTCGCGCGCCTCGGCCAGCAAGGACCACACGACCTCGATGGACTTGTTCTTGTGGCTTTATTAGTGACAAAGCAAGGGCAAGCTAGTTGGGTAGCCGTTCCTCTTCTTCTAGCGCTTCCGTGTGTGTGTGTGTGTCTTCCGTGA